>CM051019.1:23271674-23324174 GCA_027704905.1 Muraenolepis orangiensis
ACGGGACCCATATCAGAGTAACGGGGGTGAATGCGCGTGAGTGGTTGGATGGTGTGAGTGGGTGAAAGCGTGTGATTGGGTTGATGCTGTGTGAGTGTGTAAATATGTGTGAGTTTATGAATGCTTGTGAGTGGATAAAAGCGTGTGAGTGGGTGAATGCGTGTTATTGGTTGAATGCGTGTGAGTGGGTGAATGTGTGTGAATGGGTTATTGCGTGTGAGTGGGTAAATGCGTGTGAGAGGGTGAATGCGTGTGAGTGGGCCAATGCGGTTGAGTGGGCCAATGCCTGTGAGTGGGTGAATAACTGTGAGTGGATGAATGCCTGTGAGTGGGTGGATGCGTGTGAGTGGGTAAATGCGTTTGATTGGGTGAATGCATGTGAGTGGGTGGTTGTGTGTCAGTGGTTGAATGTGTGTCAGTGGTTGAATATGGGTCAGTGTGTGAATGTGTCTAAGTGGGTGAATGCGTGTGACTGGGTGCATGGATGTGAGTGAGTGAATGCATGTGAGTCGGTGAATGCGTGAGAGTGGGTGGATGGTGTGAGTGGGTGAAAGCGTGTGAACTGAATTCACTCAGAACTGATAGACGGACAAAAAGGTGCCATTTGGAACACAACACAGCCCAAAGCAAGTTAGAGAAGACATACCTTTCACTGTGTGGTCGGCTACGGTCGGGTTGGATGTGCTTGTGTTAGTTGTGCCTGTGGCTCCGTGTGGATTAGAAGCAAGGACAGAACAAAGAGAAACACAGAATTAGTATCTTCATCACTCTTTACAACAAATATGACTGAAGATATCGTTTTGGACAAGATCTAGAGATATTTTTGATCTTGTATAAGTTACTGATTAATAACTGAAGTTCATGTCTAAATTGAGCTCATGTTTAATTAAAACTGAACAGGAGGATTTCATCATACGTTTGTCAGTGATAGATGTTAAATGGTAGATGATAGATGATGTCAGGTTTAAAACACACGTTCCTTAACTACAAGGACTTCCACTACCAAGTCATATCAGAGTAAAAGTGGATTGATAAAGACGACATTTTGAAACACGGCTCCACAAGACAGAAATTAAATACCTTTCGGTACAGTTGGGCTTGGTTTAGATGTGCTTGTGTAAGTTGGGCCTGCTGCTCCTTGTGGATTAAAACCAAGAACAGAGCAAAGGCCAAAACAAAGACACGTGGAATCAGTACAGAACAAGGGCAACGGTCAGCAAGACCGCTGTGCCTACCGCCACGCCCAGGGCTAACGGCCCTGTAGCTGCAACACAGAGGGAGTTTCAGTTAAGTGAAGGAGTTCTGTCAAGGGCGGCGTCGGAGGCTCAGGGGGAAGGGAGGCGGTCATGTGGTTGAATCCCTGGCTGCTCCTAGTGAAGTGTTGAGGTTCCTGACCTGACCTGACCTCACCCTAACGGGACCCGCGGGCTGTTCCCTTGCGTGGTTGACACCGTTGTCGGCATGTGAATGAGTGGGTGAATGCGTGTGAGTTGGTGAATGCGTGTGAGTTGGTGAATGCACGTCTAAAATTGAACTTAAAACAAAACATCTTGAAAATGTTAACATAATTGAACTTATGTTTACAGTTCAAACTGAACCATGTGGGATGATTTCATCGTACGTTTGAGGGTGAATACTGTTAGATCGTCAGGTTGCAAACACACTACCAAGTCACATCAGAGTAACTGGGGTGAATGTGTGTGAGTGGGTGGGTGTGTGTGAGTGTGTGAATGCGTGTGAGTGGGTGAATGTCAAGGACTGAACTATGGACGTGAACCCAAATGCACGACTCGATAACACACGTATCAAAGTAAAGAGTCTTTACTGATAAATGCAGTACAACACAAAAATCACTTGACGATGGAAACGCTTAAAGCTCAAAAGCAAAAGACCTAATCACAAAAAGCTGCCGGTGGCGTGACGTGAAACATGACGCTGGTTCATCAACATGAAACAAGTACCAACTCTCCAACGTGAAACAATTCCAACTCTCCAACGTGAAACAAGTACCAACTCTCCAACGTGAAACAAGTACCAACTCTCCAACGTGAAACAATTCCAACTCTCCAACGTGAAACAAGTACCAACTCTCCAACGTGAAACAAGTACCAACTCTCCAACGTGAAACAAGTACCAACTCTCCAACGTGAAACAAGTAACAACTCTCCAACGTGAAACAAGTAACAACTCTCCAACGTGAAACAAGTACCAACTCTCCAACGTGAAACAAGTAACAACTCTCCAACATGAAACAAGTACCAACTCTCCAATGTGAAACAAGTACCAACTCTCCAACATGAAACAAGTACCAACTCTCCAACATGAAACAAGTACCAACTCTCCAACGTGAAACAAGTACCAACTCTCCAACGTGAAACAAGTACCAACTCTCCAATGTGAAACAAGTACCAACTCTCCAACATGAAACAAGTACCAACTCTCCAACATGAAACAAGTACCAACTCTCCAACATGAAACAAGTACCAACTCTCCAATGTGAAACAAGTACCAACTCTCCAACATGAAACAAGTACCAACTCTCCAACATGAAACAAGTACCAACTCTCCAACATGAAACAAGTACCAACTCTCCAACATGAAACAAGTACCAACTCTCCAACATGAAACAAGTAACAAGTCTCCAACGTGAAACAAGTACCAACTCTCCAACATGAAACAAGTAACACGTCTCAAACGTGAAACAAGTACCAACTCTCCAACGTGAAACAAGTACCAACTCTCCAACGTGAAACAAGTACCACGTCTCCAACGTGAAACAAGTACGCTGGCTCTCTTACATGAAACAAGCACGAACTGGCCCCGAACAAAGGAAGACGCAGACTATTTAAACACAAGGTAACAGAACAGGTGGAAACAATCGGGTCCGGGGCAGCCAATCAGACAGGAGGAGAACATGAGGGGGAGATAACTGATGCGCTGCAGCTGCAGGGAAGAACTAACAAGGGGGCGTGGCTATCCGGACGAGGGCTGTGGACGCGGGGAGGCAGAACTGCAAACCCTGACAGTGAATACGTGTGAGTGGGTGAATGCGTGTGAGTGGGTGAATGCGTGTGAGTGGGTAAATGAGTGTGATTGGGTGAATGCATGTGGGTGAATGCGTGTGAGTGGTGAGTTGTTTGTGTGTGTGTGTGTGTGTGTCTGCCAAAAACGCAAAATACGAAAATATCTGTGTCAGAGATTGTGACATTATTAAGACACATTTCCATGGTAACTGTGACTCATGCTACCAAAGCTCACCTACATATTGAATTTATAAATATTTTATAAAAGTCTCTACTCTGTCACAATTTACATATATATTTACATATATTTAAACCACAATTACTAAAAACCTCTTAAATATAAGACAATATTTCCGAACCATTAAACTACATGGATGTTTTACGTTGCAACTTGTTGTGGTTGATAACGTCCGTCCCCAGTCCCTCTGTGGCTGTCAACCAGAAGTAGGAAGTGTGACGCTCACCATAGGGTTACAACACATAACTTTGGACGTTTTTACGATGTTGATGATTTATGATTATAAGTCCACACGGTATCACTGATAGACAGACAGAAAGGTTCCATTTGGAACACAACACAGCCCAAAGCAAGTTAGAGAAGACATACCTTTCACTGTGTGGTCGGCTACGGTCGGGTTGGATGTGCTTGTGTTAGTTGTGCCTGTGGCTCCGTGTGGATTAGAAGCAAGGACAGAACAAAGAGAAACACAGAATTAGTATCTTCATCACTCTTTACAACAAATATGACTGAAGATATCGGTTTGGACAAGATCTATTTTTGTTATCTTGTATAAGTTACTGATTTAGTTTGTGTCTAAAAGTGAACTCAGAACAAAACAAACCATGTTCAAATGTTAACATAATAGAGCTCATGTTTACAGTTAAAACTGAACAATGTGGGATGATTTCATCCTACGTTTGTTGGTGATAGATGTTAGATCGTCAGGTTTCAAACACACGTTCCTTGACCACAAGGACTTCCACTACCAAGTCATATCAGAGTAACAGGGGATTGATAAAGACCACATTTTGAAACACGGCTTCAGAAGACAGAAATTAAATACCTTTTGGTACAGTTGTGCTTGGTTTAGACGTGCTTGTGTAAGTTGGGCCTGCTGCTCCATGTGGATTATAACCAAGGACAGATCAAAGGCCAAAACAACAAATTGGGAGGATTGTCACATACATGTAAACATACAGTGAAATGTGTTTTCTGCATTTAACCCATCCTAGTTGTAGGAGCCAAATAGCGTTTTTGTTTACCTAAAAAACGAATAATTAGAATTTGTAGACTTCCCATGTTTTGTTTTACTATATATCAGATCTACTGATTTGATCGACAGCTGATCGACAGCTGGGCCACCGATTGATTGGCAACTTGGCCACACCCATAGTAATCAGGTGGTGCAAGTTAACAAAGGGAAGTGGAAAATGTTTGGACCAGGTTTATGGAGTCCTAGCTTTAGTTGGAGAGCAAACACAGTTTTTTAACCATCTTCTATTTTGAATCACCTACATACACCTACACATACATCCACATACATCTATCATCTACTTTCTACCTTTCACACACAAACACACACACATGAACATAGTTTGTCTATTGCGCTGGCCTACAACGTTTTGGTAGGATATTTGAGTTTGAAATATTTGAGTTTAACATGCGCACGGCGTCCGGATCTACGACAGGTGTCACGACGGTGTGTGGTGAGGTTGGACCCAGAACGCAGGCGGAGACCAGGAAAGGAAGAACAGGGGTTTATTGATGGCACAAAACACAATAGAAGGTTATCCCCCAGGACCGACGAGGGAGCTGGGACCGGGAGATCGAGGTGCGTCAAGCCGACAGGTAGGAGACGAGCGGATCGTTGGGGACAGGCGATGGTCAGGTTACCGGGAGGTCGAGGTGCGTCGTGCCGACAGGTAGTAGGCGAACGGCTCGTTGGGGACAGGCGATGGTCAGGTTACCGGGAGGTCGAGGTGCGTCGTACCGACAGGTAGATGACGGGCGGTACTCCGGGACCGACGAGGGGCTGGAACAGCAGACGGGCGGGCTATCTCTCCGATAGTCCGTAGCAGGGTGATCAGGACCAGGGATGAATGTCACCTGGGGACTGGTAGCGTACCGGTTACACCTAGTACGAACGAGCGACGTCTCTCACTGACGCCGCTGTATAAATAGCCCCCAGGTGACATCAATGGCAATTAGCCACGGTAATGGTTGGCAGGTGCGTGTGTGTGCGCCTCTAGCGCACGCGGCCTGGCAACGCCCCCTGTCAACCACCGTAACCGTGACAGTACCCCCCCCTCAACGGGTGCCTCCTGGCGCCCCACTCGGCCTGTCGGGATGTTCCTGATGGAAGTCGCGGATGAGGGACAGATCCAGGACACTCCGCCGTGGAATCCAACTCCGCTCCTCCGGGCCGTACCCTTCCCAATCCACCAGGTACTGGAAACCCCGGCCACGGCGACGGATGTCCAGGATCTTTCTCACCGTGTAGGCGGGATGGTCGTCGATGATCCTGGGGGGGGGAGGGGGTGTGGTGGGAGGGCACAAGGGACTGGAAGACACAGGTTTCAACAGGGAGACATGAAAGGTGGGATGAACTTTCATGGCTGGCGGCAATCTTAGCCGTACAGACACCGGGTTGATGACCTTGTCCACCGTGTAAGGTCCCACATAGCGAGGCGCCAACTTCCGGGACTGTACCTGGAGTGGTAGGTCACGGGAGGAGAGCCAAACCTGTTGTCCAGGTCGATAGATGGGTGCCTGGACCCTCCGACGGTCCGCCAAACGCCGGTTCCGATCGGCCGTACGAAGGAGTGCCGAACGTGCGGTCCTCCAAATCCGGCGGCAGCGCTGGAGGTGGGCCTGTACCGACGGCACCGCAATCTCCTCCTCCTGGACGGGAAACAGGGGCGGTTGGTAGCCCAGCGATGCCTGGAACGGCGACATCCCCGTGGCGTCGCTGATCAGGGAGTTGTGGGCGTACTCCACCCAAGGGAGGTGGGAACTCCATGAGGATGGATGGTTCGCGGCGACGCAGCGGAGAGCCGCTTCCAGGTCCTGGTTAGCTCTCTCCGTTTGTCCATTGGACTGCGGATGGTATCCGGAGGAGAGGCTGGCGGTGGCCCCCAGAGCCTGGCAGAACGCCCTCCACAACTGCGACGCGAACTGTGGCCCCCGGTCGGACACTATGTCCAGGGGTATCCCGTGCAGACGGAATACCTGCAGTACCAGGAGGTCCGCCGTCTCCTTGGCCGAGGGGAGCTTGGGCAAAGGCACAAAATGGACCGCCTTCGAAAACCGGTCGACGATGGTGAGGATGGTGGAGTTACCAGCCGACGGCGGAAGACCGGTGACGAAGTCCACGGCGATGTGCGACCAAGGCCGACGAGGGATAGGCAGCGGCTGCAGCAACCCCGCAGGAGGTCGATGTGAGGCCTTGCTGCGTGCACAAACGGTGCAGGCCGTGACAAAGGCCTGGGTGTCCCGGGAGATGGAAGGCCACCAGAAGCTCCGTCTGAGGAAGGACAGGGTCCGTGCAAAGCCGGGATGGCAGGTCAGACGGGAGGAATGAGCCCACTGCAGCACCCGAGACCTAACTGGATCGGGTACAAACAGCCGGTTAGCGGGACCATTACCTGGATCTGGATGAGTACGTTGAGCCGACCGGACGAGACCCTCAATCTCCCATGTGACTGCCCCAAGCACGCACACCGGAGGCAGGATGGTCTCTGGCTCGACGAGATCCCTCTCGGCGTCCCACTGGCGAGAGAGAGAGTCCGGTTTCACATTCCGACATCCAGGCCGGTAAGTGAGCGTGAAGTTGAACCTCCCCAGGAACAACGCCCACCGCGCCTGTCGAGAGTTGAGCCGTTTGGCGGTGCGGAGGTAGGCCAAGTTCTTGTGGTCTGTCCAGACCACCAACGGTTGTTCGGCCCCCTCCAGCCAATGCCTCCACTCCTCCAAGGCCAGGACCACTGCCAATAGCTCCCGATTCCCCACGTCGTAGTTCCTCTCCGCGGGCGACAACTGTCTAGAAAAAAAGGCACAAGGGTGAGTCTTCCGATCCCCCGTGGCACGTTGAGAAAGGACGGCCCCCACACCGGAGTCCGATGCGTCCACCTCCACCACAAACTGGCACGCCGGATCCGGATGCCTCAGAACCGGAGCCGAGGTAAACAGCCGTTTCAGCTGCGCAAACGCCGCACCTGCCTCAGGAGTCCAGGAGAACGGAGAGAGCGTGGAGGTGAGCCGAGTAAGTGGGGCCGCGACACTACTGAAATCCCGGATGAACCTGCGGTAAAAATTTGAAAATCCGAGGAACCGCTGGAGTTGTTTCCGGGACGTAGGCGTCGGCCACTCCGCCACTGCCTTGACTTTAACGGGATCCGATCGAACTTGGCCCGGTTCGATTATGAACCCCAAAAAAGCCACCGACTTTGCGTGGAACTCGCACTTCTCCGCCTTGACGAACAGCTTGTTCTCCAAAAGCCGCTGAAGTACCAACCGGACGTGCTGAACGTGCTCCCTCTGACTACCTGAAAATATCAAAATATCGTCCAGGTAGACAAAGACGAACAGGTTCAGCATGTCTCGGAGGACGTCGTTCACCAGAGCCTGGAACACTGCCGGGGCGTTGGTGAGACCGAAGGGCATGACCCGGTACTCGAAGTGCCCCAAAGCAGTGTTGAACGCCGTCTTCCACTCGTCCCCCTCACGGATCCGGACGAGATGGTAGGCATTGCGGAGGTCCAATTTGGAGAACACCGTCGCATTACGGAGAGGCTCGAAGGCTGGGTCGATGAGTGGCAAGGGGTATTTATTCTTGACGGTGATATCGTTTAGACCCCGGAAGTCAATACACGGCCTTAACGAGTTATCCTTTTTAGTCACAAAAAAAAAACCAGAACCCACAGGCGACGACGAGGGTCTGATCAGGCCCGCTGCCAGAGAGTCGTGGATGTAGGTCTCCATAGTCTGTCTCTCGGGCCGGGACAGATTGTAGAGTCGCCTCACCGGCAAAGACGCGCCGGGAAGGAGATTGATGGCGCAGTCGTATGGTCTGTGAGGGGGTAAGGAGACGGCCCGTTCCTTAGAGAACACCTCCCCAAGGTCGTGGTAAACGCGGGGGACGGAAGAGAGATCGGGATGACTCGGGACCGGACGGGTGGGTGAGCTGCATGGGGGTAGAGCGGACCGGAGGCAGTTCGAGTGACAGAACATGCTCCAACTAATCACGGAACCCGCCTCCCAATCGATGTGTGGATTGTGGATCGCCAACCACGGTCTACCCAATACCACCGGGGTGTGGGGGGAGGAGATGATGTGTAGGCTGATGGTCTCCCGGTGATTCCCTGACAGGATCAGGGTGAGAGGAACAGACCGTTGAGTGATCCGGGCCAACGGCTTGCCATCCAGCGAGTTCACCTCCAATGGTGGCTGTATCCGCTCGGTGGGAATACCGGCCCGTTCGACCAGAGCCGCATCAATAAAACTAGCGTCTGCTCCGGAGTCCACCAACACCTCCACCGGAAGCCTCTCCTTCGCCCAAAGGAGATGCCCGTGAAAATGGGAGCCTGCAAGTGGAGCTGGAGAGCGGGTCGCATTCTGGCACCTCAGGGACCCCGCCGTCACTGAGGGGCCCGATCTTTTGGCCGACGATGACAGTCGCGAATGGAGTGTCCCAACGTCCCGCACTAGAGACAAGCTCCGGTGTCCAGCCTCCGCTTCCGTTCCTGCTGGGAAAGGACCACCCGATCCAACTGCATCGGCTCCTCCGCAAAGGAAGCGGTGGACCGAGAATATCTCCTCTCCTCAGCTGGGCGGGAGACGCTTCTGGAAGGACCCGGACCGTCCCCCCACTGCATAGCTAGGTCAGACACCTGAATGGCCATCTGGATGGCCTCATCCACAGTGCCCTTCTGGCCCCGCAACGCCACCTCCGTGCCCAACTCCCGGTTGAGTCCGCTCTGGAACGCGGACAGGAGCGATTCCTCGTTCCAACCGGACTCCACCGCCAACCGGCGGAACCGGGCGATGTACTCCCGAAGACTAAGCGTTCCTTGCTTAAGCCGCAACAGGAGTTGTCCAGCCTGGGCGCCCCGTATGGGGTGGTCGTACACCCTCATCAGCTCCATCTCGAGAGCCACGAAAGTCTCCACGAGAGGAGATCCTTGCGCACGGAGCGCATCGTACATAGCGAGGGGTCCTCCCTCCAGCAGACTCACTATGTACGCAATCCTCCCCGCTTCCCTCGTAAAGCGGGACGGCTGTGCTTCAAATATGTTTTTGCACTGAACCAGGAAGCTCCGGCAGGTGTCCGGATTCCCCGAGTATCTCGGCGGGGGCGGGATGTGCGGCTCCGCGGAACCAGCGAGAACCGGCGTTTGTGGACCCCTCGCCTCGAGGTGCGCTATGCGTACGCCCTGGGACTCCGTGATGTCCACCAGCCGGATAATTGTCGCATGGGCTTCCGCCAGATGTTGCTCCCACTGCGCTGCGTAACCTTGGATTTCGCGCTTCACCCGATCTCCGTCGCCGGGGTCCATAATGGCTCGTTCGTTCTGTCACGACGGTGTGTGGTGAGGTTGGACCCAGAACGCAGGCGGAGACCAGGAAAGGAAGAACAGGGGTTTATTGATGGCACAAAACACAATAGAAGGTTATCCCCCAGGACCGACGAGGGAGCTGGGACCGGGAGATCGAGGTGCGTCAAGCCGACAGGTAGGAGACGAGCGGATCGTTGGGGACAGGCGATGGTCAGGTTACCGGGAGGTCGAGGTGCGTCGTGCCGACAGGTAGTAGGCGAACGGCTCGTTGGGGACAGGCGATGGTCAGGTTACCGGGAGGTCGAGGTGCGTCGTACCGACAGGTAGATGACGGGCGGTACTCCGGGACCGACGAGGGGCTGGAACAGCAGACGGGCGGGCTATCTCTCCGATAGTCCGTAGCAGGGTGATCAGGACCAGGGATGAATGTCACCTGGGGACTGGTAGCGTACCGGTTACACCTAGTACGAACGAGCGACGTCTCTCACTGACGCCGCTGTATAAATAGCCCCCAGGTGACATCAATGGCAATTAGCCACGGTAATGGTTGGCAGGTGCGTGTGTGTGCGCCTCTAGCGCACGCGGCCTGGCAACGCCCCCTGTCAACCACCGTAACCGTGACAACAGGTGCGTTAAAACAACTCTTCTATCGCTGGGGCAGTGGCTATAATTAAGTGAAGGAATAGCCACTATATTTAGTTAAAAAACTATTGCGTCGGACTTTCCCGCACTACTCCTCGGACTCGGGACATGAATGGACTTCAAGCGAACAGATGGAAGGAACAGATTTAAAGGGACTAAGGGACAGGAGGTAAAACAAACAATATTGAATGTGCACCGAATTGTGCTGAAGCGATCATCGGATGTTGAAATAAGGAATTGTTTGTTATTGGATGTCTCGCGTAGGACTTGCTGTTGCTCCAGTTGCTGTCGCTTGTTTGTTTGTTGTTGGACGTCCTGCGGAGGATAGGCTGTGTATGGAAGTCGCCGTGGTTTGAAGGCGTGTTGGGGTTTGGAGCGCTACTGCTGTGCAGTGCGGAACGATATGCCTACATTGTATCAGCGCGTCTGATCAGCGCTACCGAATCAATTGTAGGTTATTGTGAATGGTGTGTTGTGGCTCACGTAGGCTACAGTGACTATAGTGTTATTTATAGCCTACCTTTACTGCCGTCGGTATGTCGGAGTTAAAGGAACAGCCGTCTGTGCCGGTCGTGGAGCAGCCCGCTGGGGCTGATGAAGAGGAGAGGACTCTTTTGACGTTGATTCGCTCTCGCAGAGGAAAACTGGGAGTGCAGACACGTAAACAGAATGAGATTCAAGCTCTGCTGGATGACGAATTCGGTAAAACTGACATAAACACCATAAAGCTGAGATGTGAAACGCTTGAGAATATGCTGGAAGAATTTGTAGAGTTTCAAAAGTCTGTTTTAATGTTAGTGTCACAAGAAGAACAAGAGTGTGACCAAATGGACTGGTTTGTGCCTAAGGAAAACAGGTTCAGAGAATTTTTGGGACATGTGAAGGGAAAGATGGAGTGGACTGCTTATGAAAAGCAGATTGATTACTCTCCTGAAAGGCTTCCTGATATACGACCAGTAGACAGTGTGTCACACAGGGGGTCCACTGTCCGAAGTACTACATCCTCCACAACCAGAAGACTAAGGGCGCAGGCTGAGGTAGAGAGAGCAGCTCTATTGGTTCGCGCAACAATGCTCAAAAAGAAGCATCAAATGGAAATGGAAGAAGCAGGCCTCAAAGCAAAGAAGGAAATGTTGCAGGTGGAAGCTGGCCTAGCTGAAACCACTGCAAAATTAAAGGTTCTGGAAGAATATGAAGTTTCATCTCAAACATCTCAAGTTGATATAAGGAAGACTCCTCCTGATGCCATGAATGCTTATATGGAGCGAGCGGATTGGCAGAAAAAGGCAACAAGAACAATAGAAAAGTTTAACCCCTCAACACCCGGAATCTCAGAAAGGCAAGAGCAATTAGAAGACCAAGGTCAAGATAGCCTTCCTTATGTAGGCCCCACCTACACCAGCTCAGGTGGTGTTACGGGTGGTGCTAGAAACAAGACTCCTCTACAGCAACACTCATCAAGATTCATCAACAGCAGCACGATGCCTGCAGGTGGCGCCACTCAGTCTGGTCTCGATGATGGAACTAAAACTCTGGTTGATGTGTTGAGCAGACAAAACGAGATTTCCGAGCTCATTGTGAAGCAGCAGCGTTTGTCTTTACTTCCAGTCAAAGCAATAACGGCATTCTCTGGTGAACCACTGCAGTATCATTCTTTTATCCAAGCTTTTGAACACTGCATTGAAAGCAAAACTGACAGCAACCAAGACCGACTGTACTTTTTAGAGCAGTTCACAAGTGGGCAAGCAAAGGACCTAGTTCGTAGTTGTATGCACTTGGAGCCTGTAATGGGATACCAGGAGGCCAGGAGGCTTCTATTGGAGAACTTTGTCCATGGTATGAGAATCACAGCTGCCTACATTGATTAAGCTCTCAGCTGGCCAACCATTAAAGTTGAAGATGCAAAGGCCTTGCATTCCTATGGACTCTTCTTGAGAGGATGTTATAATGCATTACAAAGGGGTCAATACATGGAAGAGATTAACACTCCTTCCAACCTGAGAATAATTATTTCTAAACTCCCTTTCAAGCTCAGGGACAAGTTCAGGTCTGTCGCTTGCGACATACAGGAAAGACACAAACAGAGAGCAAGTTTCAAAGACATGGTACACTTTGTTGAAAAACAGGCTAGGATCAGCCTAGATCCCATCTTTGGGGACATTCAAGATCCCCGCCCAGCCAACAAAGCTTCTGGATCAAGGACCTTCAAACCTACCACCAAAGGAAGTAGCTTTGTCACCGCAATAACTACTGTGTCTGAAAACTCAGAGAAGGAGAATAATACTTACCCATCACCCGCCATCGATCAGCCATTGGAAGATCCTGTAAGAAAGAAAATTACTTATCGGCCATCAGAGAACCCTGCGAAAAACAGAAGTACTTATTTGAAGGAAAGACCTGACAGAATTGCTTTTCAAAGACCATGTGCACTCTGTTCAGGAGACCACACACTAGAGTGGTGTAGAAAGTTTAAAGCAAGACCACACAAAGAAAAGGTGGATTTCCTCATGTCCAAAGGTGCATGTTTTGGATGTTTAACATTGGGACACATAAGCAGAGAATGTAAAAAAAGGCTCACATGTGCCGTTTGTCAAAAGAAACACCCCACTCTACTGCACATCAAGACTGAGGAGGATGGCTCTCATAAAGAAGTTAAATCTGCTGTTGAGATGCCCAAAGAAAAACTGAGCAGCGCTCTGGTTTCCATGACAATCGGTGACCATACTGGGGCCGGTAAAGATTGTGCTCTTTCAATTCTGCCTGTACAGATTAAACATGCTAAAGGAAACAAGGTTGTCCAAACTTATGCCTTTTTGGACCCTGGTAGTACTGCAACATTCTGTACCGAGAAATTTATGAATGAGCTCAACATCCAGGGTCAGAGAACGGTAATTCTTCTAAAAACAATGGGGCAGGAGAAACCCGTAAGCAGCTACAGAGTAACTGGCCTAGAAGTGGGCAGTCTTCAAGATGACACATTCATGAAGCTGCCAGAAGTATACACTACCACAGAGATTCCCGTCACAAAGGAAAACATCCCCACACAGGATGACATCATGGAATGGCCATACCTTAGTGAAGTTCAGCTGACAACTGTTGATAAGGAGGTAGGACTGCTCATTGGACTGAATTGCCCTAAAGCTTTGGAACCATGGAAGGTTGTGAATAGCGAAGGGAACGGCCCTTATGCGGTTAAGACAGAACTTGGATGGGTAATAAATGGACCACTCAATAGCAAACCCTGTGTGGATAAAAATGGACGACCATATTTGAAAGCAAACAGAATCTCAATTGCCAACATTGAAGAATTGCTTGTTCAACAATACAATCAGGATTTCCCCGAACAGCGTCACATGGAGAAACGTGAGTTGTCCGTTGAAGATAAACAGTTTCTCAAGAAAGCCTCTGACTCTGCTACATTAAAGAACGGACACTACTACCTCCAACTCCCCTTCCGAAAGGATGATGTGAAGATGCCAAAGAACCGTCACGTTGCAGAACAACGTGCCCTTAACCTCGTTAGGAAGTTCAAGAAAGAACAGGTGTTTTTTGAGGACTATAAAAGTTTCATGAATGAGGTCATACAGAAAGGTCACGCTGAAAAGGTTCCAGAGAACCAGCTACAAAGAGATGATGGACGGGTATGGTATATACCACACCATGGGGTGTATCACCAACGGAAGAAGACCATCCGTGTGGTTTTTGACTGTGCTGCCACATACAGGGGCACATCTTTGAACAAAGAGCTGTTACAAGGCCCAGACTTATCCAACACGTTGTTTGGAGTTCTCCTCAGGTTTCGGCAGGAACCCATTGCCATGATGGTCGATATAGAGGGAATGTTTCATCAGGTCAGAGTACCACCTGAAGATGTTGACTTCCTTCGTTTCCTTTGGTGGCCTGATGGTGATGTAACAAAACCGCTGGCAGAATACAGGATGACCGTTCACCTGTTCGGTTCGGTCTCATCTCCTAGTTGTGCTAGCTTTGCCCTGAAGAAAACAGCGGAGGATAACCTGGGCAAGTATGATGTAAAGGCTCTCGATACCATCAGGGAAAACTTCTACGTGGACGATTGTTTAACATCAGTCCCCACCGAGAGTAAAGCCATAGACCTGGTCAAAGACCTCAGGGATGTCTGCCTAGAAGGAGGATTTAGATTGACCAAGTGGGTAAGCAATAGCCGTGCTGTCCTGTCCTCACTGCCTGCAGAGGAAAGAGCAAAAGAGGTGAAGGAGTTAGATCTGGACAGGGAGAACCTACCTGTGGAAAAGGCACTGGGAGTCCATTGGGATGTAGAGAATGACACACCCTCATTCAGAACAGCCATAAAGACTCAGCAAATCACCAGAAGAGGTATCCTTTCTGTAGTCTGCTCTGTATACGACCCTCTAGGATTCCTTGCTCCTTTCATCCTGTCGGCAAAGAACATACTTCAAGAGCTGTGGAAGTCAAACTGCAGCTGGGATGAGAAGATACCGGACGTATTGGCTATACAATGGAAAAGATGGCTCACAGACCTGAGCCAACTCACTGGCTTCTCTGTCGACAGATGTATAAAGCCAAAGGGATTTGGCAAGATAAAATCTGCACAGCTGCATCATTTCAGTGACGCCAGTGAGTCGGGGTATGGTGTTGTCACCTACTTGCGCCAAATAAACATCTTGGGTGAAACTCACATCACATTCATTACAGGCAAAGCAAGAGTCTCCCCGCTCAAGCAAATTACCATCCCAAGACTTGAGCTAACAGCAGCGGTTCTTGCAGTAAGAATGGATGTAGTGTTGAGAACAGAACTTCAGATCATGCTGGAAGAATCCGTCTTCTGGACTGACAGCACATCAGTCCTGCGTTACATTGCCAATACAACTACAAGGTTCCACACGTTTGTGGCTAATCGAGTCTCTGTGATTAGAGAATTGTCAGCAACTCGGCAATGGAGGTATGTGGGCTCCAAGCAAAACCCGGCTGATGATTCCTCACGGGGCATGACTGCAGAGGCATTCTTGAAATCTACGAGGTGGATTCAGAGCCCAGAATTTCTTTGGAAAGATGAAAGTCTTTGGCCAGCACTGCCTGAAGAGCTGAGTCCCATCCCCTCAGACGACCCAGAGGTCAAACAGAAGGTGATGGTCAATCGCATTTCAATAGAGAAGGAAAAGGATCCTACAAGCGAGTTAATGGAACACTTCTCAAGGTGGAGTGATGTCAAGAAAGCAACAGCATGGATGCTGAAGCTCAGACAAACCCTACAACAACTAAGCAACAAAATAAAAGAGTGTACAAAAAAGCTCAAGAATGGTGACAGCAAAGAAACAACTGAACAACTGAACAGGTTCAAAGGAACACTGGGTGGCCAAAAGCTTTCACTTGACGACATGACACAGGCCGAGAAGGCAATAATCAGTTACAGTCAAAGTCAATGCTTCCCAGAAGAAATATCTGCTTTGAAAAAAGGAAACCTTCATGTAAAGAGAAGAAGCAGTGCCATCCTCAGGCTAGATCCAGTCTTAGAAGATGGATTGTTAAGAGTCGGAGGAAGGATAAGCAGGTCAGCGATGCCACAGGAACTCCTGCATCCAGTCATCTTGACTAAAGAGTGTCACATTGCCAAGCTCATTTTGAGAGACATTCATGAACGAGTTGGTCATGGAGGGAGAAACCATATGCTCTCCCGGCTGAGGCAGAAGTATTGGATCCTGCATGCCAACACAGCAGCAAGGAAAGTGATCAACAAATGCATGTTTTGTCGTCGGCAAAAGGCCAAAGCAGGAGAACAAAAGATGGCCGATCTGCCCAAGAGTCGCGTCACACCAGACCATCCACCTTTTACGTTTGTTGGTACAGACTACTTTGGGCCAATCGAGGTGAAGCGTGGACAAAGCTATGTGAAAAGGTATGGTGTAATATTTACGTGTTTAACCAGCCGTGCCGTACACCTGGAAATGGCTTCATCTTTGAATACTGACTCCTGCATTAACGCCATCCGCAGATTTATCTGTAGAAGAGGTCAAGTTGTGGAGATGAGGTCAGATAACGGCACAAACTACGTCAGCTCTGAGCGTGAGCTCAGAGAAGCTGTTAAGGAGTTGAACCACAGCAAGATTGAGAACACCCTGCTTCAGGATGGGATAAAGTGGATCTTCAATCCTCCTTCTGGTTCCCATCATGGAGGAGTGTGGGAGCGCCTGATACGTCAGGTAAAGAACATACTTACCTCTGTCATGAAGCAGCAAGCATTAGACGATGAAGGCTTACAGACGGCACTTTGTGAAGTGGAAGCTATTCTCAATGACCGTCCAATAACAACTGTGTCAGACGATCATAATGACTTGGAAGCCCTCACACCAAACCATTTGCTTCAGCTTAAGGGAAAGCCAATCATCACCCGGACTATTTCACAAGGAGGACTTGTACTCCAGGAAAAGATGGAAGCAAATCCAATACCTAGTTGATCTTTTCTGGAAAAGATGGATCAAAGAATATCTTCCCCTATTGCAGGAACGACAGAAATGGAATACCTTAAGGAGAAATCTTGCTACTGATGATGTTGGAGTATGGAGTATGGCGCCGTACGAGATGGCTGCCGTGTCGCGAGCTCCCGCACGACGACGCAGTTTTTTGTTATTTATTCTTTTTATTGCAACTTTTTTAGTTCAGGATGTTAGCAGCAAGTTCACTTATAACTTCTGCACACTTTGGGAGATCAGATCGACAGTCGCTCGCCGCCTACCGGAGTTTTTTCATTCTTTCGACTCGGACGTCCCGCCCGAAGTCACAGCTGGATTATCTCCGTCCATTTTGGGCACGATTACGCGCAAGCGTCGCCGGAGGAAGCGAGGGAAGCGAGCCGGCGTGCTAGTCAGGCTGAGATGTCGATCCGATCGCCCCCCACTACCCACCATTCTACTGGCTAATGTACAGTCTCTGGACAATAAGTTAAGCGAACTACAGGCTCGTATTCAATTCCACCGGGAAACTAGGGACAATTGTATTATCTGCCTTACGGAGACATGGATGTCGGAGGGGGTTACCGACGCAGCTATCGAGCCGACGGGATTTTCCGTACACCGGGCGGACAGAACAAAGGCTCTCTCCGGTAAAGATCGCGGAGGGGGGGTATGTCTCATGATAAACAGATCTTGGTGCAACCAAAGTCATGTACATCCCCTCAAGTCTTTCTGTTCCCCGGACCTGGAGTACCTGATGCTTATGTGCCGTCCATACTGGCTACCTCGGGAGTTTACAGCGGTAACCGTGACCGCTGTTTACATTCCCCCACAAGCCAACACGGACACAGCGCTGAAGGAACTGTACGGGGCTATCAGCGAACAGGAGTCGGCCCACCCCGAGGCTGCTCTCATCGTGGCGGGGGACTTCAACAAGGCGAACCTGAAGAAGGTTCTCCCGAAGTTCTACCAACACATAAAGAGCAACACACGGGGCGAGCGGATCCTCGACCACTGCTACACTCCCTTCCGTGATGGCTACAAGGCCCTCCTCCGCCCACCGTTCGGCAAATCAGATCACCGCTCTATCCAGCTACTCCCCGCCTATAGGCAGAGACTGAAGCAGCAACCGATCGCTGTGAGGGAGGTCCAATGCTGGTCGGACCAATCAGATTCTACGCTGCAGGATTGTTTTGATCACGCTGACTGGCACATGTTCCGCGTTGCCTCGGACAATAACGTCAACGAGTACGCGTCGTCGGTCACCGGGTTCATCAAGAAGTGCATAGATGACGTTGTTCCGACCAAGTCGGTTCGGATATATCCCAACCAGAAACCGTGGATTAACGGCGATGTTCGCGCTGCCCTACATGCGCGTAACGCCGCCTTTGGTTCCGGGAATACGGAGGAATATACGAGAGCCCGTTACGACCTCCGTAAGACCATCGTCACTGCCAAGCGGGAGTATAAGGACAGAGTGGAAGATAAATTCAAGAAACACGATGCGAGGGGTATGTGGCAGGGGCTGCAGAAGATAACGAACTTCAGAGGGAGAACCAGTTGTGTAGAGAACTCCTCTACCTCCCTCCCAGGAGAGCTAAATACATTTTTTGCTCGGTTCGACGTAAACGGCAGCCCGCCGAAGCCAGCACCGACTGGGGAGACCAGCCAGCTGCGCATCTCGGAGGCGGATGTGCGCCGCACCTTTAAGCGGCTGAACATCCGTAAGGCGGCAGGCCCCGACGACATCCCGGGCCGCGTCCTCAGAGCATGCGCAGACCAGTTGGCAGGAGTCTTTGCAGACATCTTCAACCTCTCCCTGTCCCAGGCTGTTGTCCCCGCGGTCTTCAAGATATCCACCATCGTGCCTGTCCCTAAACAAACCAAGGTAACATGCCTGAATGACTACAGACCTGTGGCCCTCACCTCGATCGTTAGCAAATGCTTCGAGAGGTTGGTCAACGACTTTATTTGCTCCGTGTTACCTACCACGCTGGACCCATGGCAATTTGCATATCGTCAAAATAGATCCACGGACGACGCAATTGCCATGGCCCTCCACACTGCCCTTTCCCACCTGGAGGGGAAGAACTGTTATGTGCGAATGCTGTTTGTGGACTACAGCTCAGCATTTAACACAATAGTTCCTGCCAAGCTCGACACCAAGCTGAGAGGTCTAGGCGTACCCCCATCCATGTGCAGCTGGATACTGAACCTCCTGTCGGACCGCCGCCAGGTGGTGAGGATGGGCAGCACCACATCAGAGCCACTGACCCTCAACACGGGAGCCCCCCAGGGATGCGTGCTGAGCCCTCTCCTCTACTCCCTCTACACCCACGACTGCATGGCTATGCACAGCTCCAACGTCATCGTCATGTTTGCTGACGACACGACAGTGATGGGCCTGATCGCCGGCGACGACGAGACAGCCTACAGGGAGGAGGTCGGATCGCTGGAGCAGTGGTGCCAGGAGAACAGCCTCGCCCTCAACGTCAAGAAGACCAAGGAGCTGATCGTGGACTTCAGGAGGCAGAGGGGAGAGCACAGCCCTATCTCCATCGACGGCGTTGCAGTAGAGAGGGTCAGCAGCTTCAAGTTCCTCGGCGTGCACATCTCCGAGGACCTCACATGGTCCACGCACACCACACACGTGGTGAAAAACGCCTGTATTTTCTCAGGCGTCTGAAGAAATTCAGCATGGGCCCCCGCATCCTGAGAACATTCTACAACGGCACCATCGAGAGTGTTCTGACAGGGTGTATCACCGCCTGGTACGGGAACTGCACGGCACTCGAGCGCAGAGCGCTTCAAAGGGTGGTGCGGACGGCCCAGTATATCGTTGGAGGTGAGCTCCCCTCCCTCCTGGACATTTACAACCAGCGGTGCGTGGCCAAGGCCAAAATAATTATAAAAGACATTGCCCACCCCAGCCACGAACTTTACTCACTATTACCGTCAGGCAGGCGATACCGCAGTATCAAGTGTCGTACAAATAGGCTTAGAGATAGCTTCCACAGTCAGGCCATCAGGCTGCTGAACAAGGGCGTATAACATATAACAATGTATATTTTATTACATTGATTTATATATATATATTGCTCTTTTCTGTGCTGATTTTTGCATTTTATAAATTGCATTTTTTATTTTTATTTTATATTCCTTATTCTATTTTTTATTCTATTTTTTATTCTATTTTTATCTATTTTTATCTATTTTTATTTTATCTTATTCTATAACTGCTGTCTGTCGTCGGGTATTGCACACAAGAATTTCACATCACTGCTTTATACTAAACTGTAAACTGTGAAGTGACAATAAACTTGACTTGACTTGACTTGACTTGTTGTGCTCATAGTAGATGATACCGCTCCGCGCAGCTCCTGGTTGATGGCCAGAGTTATCAAACCGTTACCAGATGCAAAGGGTCAAGTAAGAAGTGTGCTACTGAAGACAAAGACGAGCACATTAGAACGCCCCATTAGTAAGCTATGCTTGCTACAAGAATTCATATGAAGAATAATCGTTCAAAGAAAAAGAAGGTTAACTGAGCCAACTGATTCACACTCAGACTCCCTATGGGCCACCCCAAGGCACTCCATTCTAGTACAGAGCGTATTACCTCCTTCCCAAAATTATTTCGCATGTATATGCAATTAGCACTTGATGCAACCTCTGCCTTGCCATCCTCCCTGGATCCCTGTGAACCCATATTTATTCTATTATTATCACTATTTAGAATAAATTGTTCTTATAATAGGTTTATGAATTTCAGTTCTATGTTATAATCAACAAAATAAAAAAAATGCTTTAATTCAATGTTGTATTCCCTAAACTAAATAAAGATGTGGAGAGAGAGAGAGAGATGTGAGAGAGAGAGAGAGAGAGAGAGAGAGAGAGAGGTGTGTGAGAGAGAGAGAGAGAGGTGTGAGAGAGAGAGAGAGAGAGGTGTGAGTGAGAGAGAGAGAGAGAGAGAGAGAGAGAGAGAGAGAGAGAGAGAGAGAGAGAGAGAGAGAGAGAGAGAGAGAGAGAGAGAGAGAGAGAGAGAGAGGGATAGATATATAGATAGATAGATCACCGTGCTGCGCCTGCAAAATTAATCTTTTAATCGTTTTAACAAAAAAATAATTGTTTCCAATATCTTTCAGACCTGTAATTTTATTTAATTACTTAAATTGCGTTAATTTACCTTAGTGACAGCTCTTAGAAGTTATACTATTTTATCCACCGCCAGGTGGACCTTGCACACACCAAGGGCTTATCCGGCGTATATACGACTTCCGTCCAACGTATTCCCTGAATACGGACCCTTAGTGCCCTTTAAATCAGTCACTCCCTTTCAGTCTGTACCCTCTTTCAGTCAGTGTCCCGGACACTACATTCATCCAGTGTCCCTGACACTCGGCCTGTAACTTTCACTCACACACTTACCAGGTACCTCCAACACTCATTCGCTTTCACTGAGTGTCCCGGACACTCGCGATTGTCCCTGACAACCTGGCTGTCCCTGACAGCTGGCACTCATACAATATTAACACACGTCTGCGCTAATCCAGGTTTCTACTAAACCTTGGTTAAAAAAGCTCCGAATGATGTATGCAATTCACCTCTAACGGCTGGCCAATATGTATTCACGCGGATTCTCACCGTAATAAAGGATCGTCGACCTCACCCGGCGGCTCCACGGACCAAACCGTCAACTCCTCCTTGTGAAGCCCGAAGGGGTGATCAGCCAGCCGCGGTCTGCGTCCGGGAACCAACCGCGATGAGAGTGACGATCCCACTTCTGACACCAAATTGTGGTGGAAATCCACGTGAATAAGAAGGCTAATTATCAATCAATAAGAACTGTCACACATGAACTCAATTAAGTTTGAAGATTTATCAAGCAAGCAGAACACAATGAACATATCCAGATAGACAAGTAGACAAGTGGTCAAGTAGTCAAGTAGTCAAGTAGTCAAGTAGTCAAGTAGTCGAGTAGCAAAACAGACATATAGACAGTCAGTCAGACAAACATACAGACAAAGCTTTGTCGGGAGGTCCCAGATCCTATGGTTGAGAATAAGGAAATCCGCCGCAATGCTGGCAACACTCAGTATTTATCCCTCCTTAGGACTGCCCCTAGGACACTGTCTTTCACCCCAATGATGCAAATCTTGACCACCTGGCTCCACCACCCCCATCCCCAGCACGGGAACAGAGGAACTCTCGTGCAGGCAGAGGAAGCCAGAGGTGTTGGACCAGGAGCGGCCAAGCCTTTGATCCAGCTCAATAGTTGTATGCCAACCCCCCCTCAACAGCTGTAGACTGCAATAGCCACTGTCCCCCGCTGTGAGATAAACATTACAGTTGGTCAAGCAGGATACGGATAAGGATAAGGACCCCTCAGGACAATAGGACAAAAGGGTGATAGGAAGAATTACATTGGGGGTTCACAAGGTCAAATAAACAGAGAGTGATAGAAGGGACAACATATGATTTTTCCATTACACCATTGAGAGAGGAGATTCTCCAGAGGATACATGACGGACACCAAGGGCTCACAAAGTGCAGAGACAGAGCCAGCTCATCAGTTTGGTGGCCAGGGCTCTCAACAGAACTAAGGAACACTGTGATGTTGTGCCAGTCTTGTCAGGAACAAAAGCGGTCCCAGCAAAAGGACACACACACACACACACACACACACACACACACACACACACACACACACACACACACACACACACACACACAGGCACTCCACACTCACACTCACATATGCACGCGCACACACACGCATGCACGCGCACACACACGCATGCACACACACACACACACACACAGGTGGGATGGACAGGGTGGAGGTGGAGGGGGTGGAGGTGGTGTGGAGAGGTGGAGGCAGGCAGGAGGGGTGGAGAGGTGGAGGTGTGGAGGGGTGGATGGGTGGATGAGTGGAGGTATGGAGGGGTGGAGGGGTGGAGTGGTGGAGGTGGAGGGGTGGAGGTGTGGAGGGGTGGATGGGTGGATGTGGAGTGGTGGAGGGGTGGAGGTGGAGGTGTGGAGGGGTAGAGGTGTGGAGAGGTGGAGGTGTGGATGGATGGAGGGGTGGAGGAGTGGAGGTGAAGGGGTGGAGGGGTTGAGGTGGAGGGGTGGAGGGGTGGAGGTGTGGATGGGTGGAGGGGTGGAGGAGTGGAGGTAAAGGGGTGGAGGGGTTGAGGTGGAGGGGTGGAGGGGTGGAGGTGTGGATGGGTGGAGGGGTGGAGGAGTGGAGGTGAAGGGGTGGAGGGGTTGAGGTGGAGGGGTGGAGGTGTGGATGGGTGGAGGAGAGGAGGTGGAGGTGTGGAGGGGTAGAGGTGTGGAGAGGTGGAGGTGTGGATGGGTGGAGGGGTGGAGGAGTGGAGGTGAAGGGGTGGAGGGGTGGAAGAGTGGAGGTGGATGGGTGGAGGTGGATGGGTGGAGGGGGTGGAGCTGGAGGGGGTGGAGGTGGAGGTATGGAGAGGTGGAGGGGTGGAGGTGGAGGAATGGAGGTGGAGGTATGGAGAGGTGGAGGGGTGGAGGTTGAGGTATGGAGAGGTGGAGGGGTGGAGGTGGAGGGGGTGGTACTTAAGTATGATTTTGAGTAAAATATAAATTAATCAACCAATGAATTATGCTCTATAGTGTTCGGGCTCCAGATTTAGGTCTCCAGTTTTAGGTCTCCAGTCTTTGGTCTCCAGTCTTAGGTCTCCTGTCTTAGATATCCAGGTCTCCAGTGTTAGGTCTCCAGTCTTAGGTCTCCAGTCTTAGATATACAGGTCTCCAGTGTGAGGTCTCCCATGTTAGGTATTGCTTGTTAGGTCTCCAGTCTTAGGTCCTTACTCCAGTAAGGTTTCATATGCAGGACTTTAACTTATTTTACTTTACTTGTAACTTGAGTATTTGAACACTGTGGTATTGTGGTATTCTCTTACCTAAAGTAGAAGATCTGAGTACTTCCTCCACCACTGGATATCATGCAGTTAGGTCTCCCGTGTTAGGTCTCCATTGTGAGTTCTCCATTGTGAGGTCTCCATTGTTAGGTCTCCTGTGTTCGGTCTCCATTGTGAGTTCTCCAGTGTTAGGTCTCCAGTGTTAAGTCTCCAGTGTAAGGTCTTCAGTGTTAGGTCTCCAGTGTTAAGTCTCCAATGTAAGGTCTCCAGTGTTAGGTCTCCAGTGTAAAGTCTCCAGTGTAAGGTATCCAGTGTGAGGTCTACAGTGTTAGATCTCCAGTGTAAAGTATCCAGTGTAAGGTCTCCAGTGTGAGATCTACAGTGTTACGTCTCCAGGTATCCAGTGTTAGGTCTCCAGTGTTAGGTCTCCATGTCTCCAGTGTTAGGTCTCCAGTGTTAGGTCTCCAGTGTGAGGTCTCCAGTATTAAGTCTTCAGTGTGAGGTCTCCAGTGTTAGATCTCCAGGGTAAGGTCTTCAGTGTTAGGTATCCAGTGTTTTGTATCCAGTTTTAGGTCTCAAGTGTTAAGTCTCCAGTGTCAGGTCTCCAGGGTTAGGTCTCCAGTTTTAGGTCTACAGTGCTAGGTCTCCAGGGTTATGTCTACATCCTTATGTCTCCATATTTGCGTCTCCAGTGTGAGGCCTCCAGTATTTGGTCTCAAGTGTAAGGTCTTCAGTATGAGGTCTCCAGTGTTAGGTCTCCAATGTTAGGTCTCCAGCATTAGGTCTCCAATGTTAGGTCTCCAGTGTGAGGTCTCCAGTGTTAGGTCTCCATATCTCCAGTGTGAGGTCTCCAGTGTTAGGTCTTCAGTGTTGGGTCTCCAGTGTTAGATCTCCAGTCTTAGGTCTCCAGCATTAGGTCTTAAGTGAAAGGTCTCCAGTGTGAGGTATCCAGTGTAAGATCTCCGGTGTTAGGTCTCCAGTGTTAGGTCTCCAGTGTTAGGTCTCCAGTGTTAGGTCTCCAGTGTGAGGCATCCAGTGTTAGGTCTCCAGTGTTAGGTCTCCAGTTATAGGTCTCCAGGTCTCGAGTGTTATGTCTCCAGTGTTAGGTCTCCAGATTTAGGTCTCCAGTCTTAGGTCTCCAGTCTTAGGTCTCCAGTCTTAGATCTCCAGTCTTAGATATCCAGGTGTCCTGTCTTAGATCTCCAGTCTTAGATATCCAGGTCTCCAGTCTTAGGTCTCCAGTGTTTGGTCACCAATGTGAGGTCTCCCATAATAGGTATTGCTTGTTAGGTCTCCAGTCTTAGGTATCCAGTATGAGGTCTCCAGTCTTAGGTTTCCATTGTTAGATCTCCAGTGTAAAGTCTCCAGTGTAAGGGCTCCAGTGTTAGGTCTCCAGTGTTAGGTATCCAGTGTTAGGTCTCCAGTGTTAAGTCTCCAGTGTAAGGTCTTCAGTGTTAGGTCTCCAGTGTTAAGTCTCCAATGTAAGGTCTCCAGTGTTAGGTCTCCAGTGTAAAGTCTCCAGTGTAAGGTATCCAGTGTGAGGTCTACAGTGTTAGATCTCCAGTGTAAAGTATCCAGTGTAAGGTCTCCAGTGTAAGGTCTCCAGTGTTAGGTCTCCAGGTATCCAGTGTTAGGTCTCCAGTGTTAGGTCTCCAAGTCTCCAGTGTTAGGTCTCCAGTGTTAGGTCTCCAGTGTGAGGTCTCCAGTATTAAGTCTTCAGTGTGAGGTCTCCAGTGTTAGATCTCCAGGGTAAGGTCTTCAGTGTTAGGTATCCAGTGTTTTGTATCCAGTTTTAGGTCTCAAGTGTTAAGTCTCCAGTGCTAGGTCTCCAGGGTTATGTCTACATCCTTATGTCTCCATATTTGCGTCTCCAGTGTGAGGCCTCCAGTATTTGGTCTCAAGTGTAAGGTCTTCAGTATGAGGTCTCCAGTGTTAGGTCTCCAATGTTAGGTCTCCAGCATTAGGTCTCCAATGTTAGGTCTCCAGTGTGAGGTCTCCAGTGTTAGGTCTCCATATCTCCAGTGTGAGGTCTCCAGTGTTAGGTCTTCAGTGTTGGGTCTCCAGTGTTAGGTCTCCAGTCTTAGGTCTCCAGCATTAGGTCTTAAGTGAAAGGTCTCCAGTGTGAGGTATCCAGTGTAAGATCTCCGGTGTTAGGTCTCCAGTGTTAGGTCTCCAGCGTTAGGTCTCCAGTGTAAGGTCTTCAGTGTTAGGTCTCCAGTGTTAAGTCTCCAATGTAAGGTCTCCAGTGTTAGGTCTCCAGTGTAAAGTCTCCAGTGTAAGGTATCCAGTGTGAGGTCTACAGTGTTAGATCTCCAGTGTAAAGTATCCAGTGTAAGGTCTCCAGTGTGAGATCTACAGTGTTAGGTCTCCAGGTATCCAGTGTTAGGTCTCCAGTGTTAGGTCTCCAAGTCTCCAGTGTTAGGTCTCCAGTGTTAGGTCTCCAGTGTGAGGTCTCCAGTATTAAGTCTTCAGTGTGAGGTCTCCAGTGTTAGATCTCCAGGGTAAGGTCTTCAGTGTTAGGTATCCAGTGTTTTGTATCCAGTTTTAGGTCTCAAGTGTTAAGTCTCCAGTGCTAGGTCTCCAGGGTTATGTCTACATCCTTATGTCTCCATATTTGCGTCTCCAGTGTGAGGCCTCCAGTATTTGGTCTCAAGTGTAAGGTCTTCAGTATGAGGTCTCCAGTGTTAGGTCTCCAATGTTAGGTCTCCAGCATTAGGTCTCCAATGTTAGGTCTCCAGTGTGAGGTCTCCAGTGTTAGGTCTCCATATCTCCAGTGTGAGGTCTCCAGTGTTAGGTCTTCAGTTTTGGGTCTCCAGTGTTAGGTCTCCAGTCTTAGGTCTCCAGCATTAGGTCTTAAGTGAAAGGTCTCCAGTGTGAGGTATCCAGTGTAAGATCTCCGGTGTTAGGTCTCCAGCGTTAGGTCTCCAGTGTTAGGTCTCCAGTGTTAGGTCTCCAGTGTTAGGTCTCCAGTGTGAGGCATCCAGTGTTAGGTCTCCAGTGTTAGGTCTCCAGTTATAGGTCTCCAGGTCTCGAGTGTTATGTCTCCAGTGTTAGGTCTCCAGATTTAGGTCTCCAGTCTTAGGTCTCCAGTGTTAGGTCTCCAGTCTTAGATCTCCAGTCTTAGATATCCAGGTGTCCTGTCTTAGATCTCCAGTCTTAGATATCCAGGTCTCCAGTCTTAGGTCTCCAGTGTTTGGTCACCAATGTGAGGTCTCCCATAATAGGTATTGCTTGTTAGGTCTCCAGTCTTAGGTATCCAGTATGAGGTCTCCAGTCTTAGGTTTCCATTGTTAGATCTCCAGTGTAAAGTCTCCAGTGTAAGGGCTCCAGTGTTAGGTCTCCAGTGTTAGGTATCCAGTCTAAGGTCTCCAGTCTTAGGTCTCCAGTCTTAGGTTTCCAGTGTTAGGTCTCCAGTGTTAGGTCTCAAGATCTCCAGTGTTAGATCTCCAGTGTGAGGTCTCCAGGCCCCCTGATGTCCTCGGTCTTCCTGGACAGGAATAGACTTCACAATAGTGTGAAGGCGCTGTCCTCGATGACCACAGTCTACCTGCGTAGCCGCCCTCGAACAAGACACCTTGACCTCTGCCGCCTCTTAATACCTTGTGAAACCGTGAGGGTTCCAACTCACGGCCTCCAGCATGAGAGGCAACTCATGCTGTCATCCATATTTCATTACACTATCATACACTTTTTCATTATTTTGCTGGACTTTCTGGACTCATCACAGTTACTGCACTGTTTTGCACTGTATACATGATGCTGCTGCACTACTGGCACTTTAAAATGCTTTTCCTATGTTTTTTGCACAATTCAAAACATTACAATATTTAATGAGTATAGTGTGTTAGAAAATTCATAGGGTGGTAAGCGTTCCATTGTACTTGTTGCAAATGGCAAATAAAAACATCTTGAATCTAATCAACATGCGCTGGCCAACAAGACACAGCGCTTATAACTGATTTGATCTTTAATGGCGTGTGTGTGGTACGACGCTAATGCACCATTCCAACTAAGACCTGGCTCAAAAGGCCCCAACAAATAGGAGACACACCATGTCAACGGTTATCAAAATACATTTATTTTGAACAAACAATTCAAAACAACCAACTTGCTAGTCAGGGAGAGCCGGGTGCCTGCAGGGAAAAACTGAGAGAGCGCGAGAGAGGAGCAGAGAGGCTTTAAATAGCTGCAGGGCACCAGACCCAGGTGCCCTAAGTTACTGCAATCAATGCAATCAACACAGCACAGACAGGACAGCCACGCCCTCTCTACTGATGAACCCCCAGGGGCATCACAACCCACAATAAAACGGTGTGTGTTCCCGCAGACCAAAATGGAAGATTTGCCACCAAACCATTGTACGCTGAATTCAGCAGAAGTTTGACAAAAACACAGAAAATTCAATTATTTGTTGTGAGTGTATCAGGGCTTCTGTTTCCAAGGCCCCTAGGATGAGGACATGGTGTTGGTGCAGTCGCTGCAGGAGTGAGTGAGTGAAAGCTGCCGGTGTTATGATGAATCTGTGCCAATGTCACCCTGTCTCCCCGCCTGAAAGAGGGTCATTGTGGGCTCCGGGTCTCTAGGCGTCTCTCTCACTGGTCCCTCCACACTCACTTTGTCCTTCACACAGACGGTCCCTGGGAGCTGCTGGACAGCTGGAGCTGAGGGATAATGGCCACTCTGTAAGGACGCTGTCTGACCTTCTGCTAATATTAGTCTTCATGACTGAAGACTAATGACTGCTGCTCTCTCTCTCTCTCTCTCTCTCTCTCTCCCCTCTCTCTCTCTCTCTCTCTCTCTCCCCTCTCTCTCTCTCTCTCTCTCTCTCTCTCTCTCTCTCTCTCTCTCTCTCTCTCTCTTTCAATTAAAACGTGTGAGACTACAAAGCACACATGCAACACGTTTCAATGACATCGCCAAACACGCTGACACACTCCAAAAAAATATAGTTTTTTATTTATGCCGCTATTTCAATTTCAATTTCAATTTCTCGGGGGGGGACATAGCAGGAGGGGTTTCAGGACTTTACCCGGGACCATCCGGTTCCCAAGCGCTCACTTCCGGCGCTGCGACGAGCGGCAGCCAGCAACAGTTGCTCCCCCTCCCCTCTTACTTTTTAGTTATTTATTCTTATATTATTGTTGTTTTTAGTATAGTTTTTCGTTAAGTAGTTGTGCAACCCTAAGCCAACTATGTTTAGGGAAGTTTTTGCCGTGTTTCTCATTCTGGGGACACTGTTACTGAACCGTGTCTCCGTCGCGGCTCAAGTCAAGTCAAGTCAAGTCAAGTTTATTGTCACTTCACAGTTTACACGTGAACAAGTATAAAGCAGTGGTGTGAAAATCTCATGTGCAATACCCGACGACAGACAGCAGTTATAAAATAAGATTAAAAATAGATAAAAATTGAATAAAAATTGAATAAAGTAAAAAATAAAAATAAAAAATAAAAATGCAATTTATAAAATGCAAAATATCGGCACAGAAAAGAGCAATATGTATATATAAATCAATGTAATAAAATATACATTGTCATGCTATACGCCCTTGTACAGCAGCCTGATGGCCTTACTGTGGAAGCTATCTCTAAGCCTATTTGTACGGCACTTGATACTGCGGTATCGCCTGCCTGACGGTAACAGTGAGTACAGTTCGTGGCTGGGGTGGGCAATGTCTTTTATGATTTGTTTGGCCTTGGCCACGCACCGCTGGTTGTATATATCCAGGAGGGAGGGGAGCTCACCTCCAACGATATACTGGGCTGTCTGCACCACCCTTTGAAGCGTTCTGCGCTCGAGTGAGGTGCAGTTCCCGTACCAGGCGGTGATACACCCTGTAAGAACACTCTCGATGGTGCCGTTATAACGCTAACGCTAACGCTGAGCTGTAGTCCACAAACAGCATTCGCACATAACAGTTCTTTCCCTCCAGGTGGGAAAGGGCAGTGTGGAGGGCCATGGCAATTGCGTCGTCCGTGGATCTATTTTGACGATATGCAAATTGCCATGGGTCCAGCATGGCAGGTAACACGGAGCAAATAAAGTCCTTGACCAACCTCTCGAAGCATTTGCTAACGATCGAGGTGAGGGGCTACAAGTCTATAGTCATTCAGGCATGTTACCTTGGGTTGTTTAGGGACAGGCACGATGGTGGACATCTTGAAGACCGCGGGGACAACAGCCTGGGACAGGGAGAGGTTGAAGATGTCTGCAAAGACTCCTGCCAACTGGTCTGTGCATGCTCTGAGGACGCGGCCCGGGATGTCGTCGGGGCCTGCCGCCTTACGGATGTTCAGCCGCTTGAAGGTGCGGTGCACATCCGCCTCCGAGATGCGCAGCTGGCTGGTCTCCTCAGTCGGTGCTGGCTTCGGCGGGCTGCCGTTTACGTCGAACCGAGCAAAAAAAGTATTTAGCTCTCCTGGGAGGGAGGTAGAGGAGTTCTCTACACAACTGGTTCTCCCTCTGAAGTTCGTTATCGTCTGCAGCCCCTGCCACATACCCCTCACATCGTGGTTCTTGAATTTATCTTCCACTCTGTCCTTGTACTCCCGCTTGGCAGTGACGATGGTCTTACAGAGGTCGTAATTTGCAGTGCAGCTCCTGATGGAGAAGCTCTCCCATCATAACCTGCTACATCATGGCCTCATAAGGTCAGTGCTAAGAGCACCAGAGCTGTGCTTCAACATTCAAGTGAATACAGGCTTTCTTTAGCAGCTTCTTCTTGTTATCCATTGTTGTGTCATCGGTGTTTACTGAAAACTCCAATCCGAGAGGTGAACGAGAGGTCTGTGTTGCTGAGAACCACAGTGGAGGTGCTGCTTTCTTACGTTTGCCCAAAGAAGAAAGGATTCCTCTGGGACTTTCCCTGAAGACATCTTCAAACGTCTCTCCTCAAGTCCTGCCCCCAAGATCATCCCTGTGGCCTAGCAACCAATCAGGAGAGGAGAACGCTGACCCTCCCGTACTGGAGTTCAAGATGTACTGGGAATGGACAAATACCGTAGACTCTCTTTCCTAAAATTACTTTCGATGGGTGGCTGGAATCTCCCTGAGGGATAGGGTGAGAAGCTCAGTCACTCGTGAGAGACTCGGAGTAGAGCCGCTGCTCCTTCGCGTAGAAAGGAGCCAGTTGAGGTGGTTCGGGCATCTAGTAAGGATGCTTCCTGGTCGCCTCCCGAGGGAGGTTTCCAGGCACATCCAACTGGGAAGAGACCATGGGGCAGACCGAGGTACAGGTGGGGTGATTACACACTGGCCTGGGAAGAGGGCCAGAGGGAAGTTTGGAGTCCCCTGCTGAAGCTGCTACCTCCGCGACCCGATTACGAATAAGTGGGAGAAGATGGATGGATGGATGGACTTTTGATATTTTTTCCAAAAACATTTTCGATCTTTTTTTGAAAATCATTCTTAACTGAAATGGGAGCGAGGTTTCCAATAGAGGACAGGAATTGCAGGTGAAGACGAAAACCAAGATCGACTGCTTGATTATTGACAAAACATTGGCATGGGTCATTGGATGGTTCTCAGAGTCTGTTGTATCGCTAGCGTCAACCTGATCTGAGGAACCCCTGTAGAGAACTGCTGGAAGTCTTTAAACCTGCTAGTCCTTGCTGTAAGGATGCTGTGGAACTGGCAACCGGACGGTAGGGGGGAGAAGAGATGGAGCCCAGGGTGGTTGCAGTCCTTAGTGATGAAGATGGCTTTCTTCCTACACCTGGTCCTAAAGATCTCCTCCATGCATGGAAGTGCATTACCTACTGGCTACCTCTCCTACTGGACATAACAAGCTGTTGATGATCAAAGGATTTTGGAACTAAACCCAGATGTTTTAATTGAGATATTGTAGCGAATCCCGTGGAGGAGCTTAAAGGAAGACACGACGAGGGGTGTTCGTTATCACTGCTCTGTGCCCCGTACATCGCTCAACCCCAGAGTCAGCATTTGTTGGCCTCCCAGGCAACAACTCAGCATGACACGCAACCCCCGAACCGACACTCTAACCAACAGTGGCGAACACACACACACACACACAAACACAATAACTAAAACATAACACACACATTAACCCACATATGTTCTGTAACCCCACAGAACAACAGAACAAAAGAGAACACAAGAGAACACAACCCTAAACCAATATTACCCACAATCCCTAGTTCCCCCAGATTTAACTTGCGCGGCTATATGGTGGCCACGCCCCCCCTCGGGCGCTACATAGCCCCCTCTTAAGGGGTTTAGTCGTCCCCGACAACCCCATCATAATCCCGCAAGTCCGCAGGCTGCTGACGGCATCATTCAGGCCGCCCAGGTCTCTGGAGAAGACCACACTGGTCGGGGCGTGGTGGGCCACCTTGGACCCCCTCCTCCACAACAAGAGGTCGGTACGGTGCAAGTCTGTCCCGATGCAGCACCATCCGACCTCGACCAGGCATGCCCAACCTGTACACTGTGGCAGGGCCATCGGTGGCAAAATCTTGGACCTCCTGGTGACTGACGTCGATGACTCCCCAGTGGCTGGTGTTGACGGCTCCCCGGCGGCTGGTCTCGTGGAACCCCTGGCGGATGACGTCTCAGACCCCCTGGTGGCTGGCATTGATGGCTCCCCGTCAAAAATGGCCTCCACTCACTCCGCCTCCTATAGGGCCTCATCCATGGACCGTGGGGCAGCAAGAGTAGTTTCCTTTTAGAGTAGTTCACTAAAACACACTTCTCTCCGTAGTCACCAAACGAGTATCGCCTGGATAACCGCGGACGTGAGGTAAGGAATACATTTTCAATAATAACGCCTGGTAAGAATCTCACCTCTTCTTTCACATTGAAAACGGTGTGTTTCATTCACTTCCTGCTTCCTCCTGTGACACAAAGGGGGATGATTGGCACTATTTGGACCTGGTGAACAGGTTGATAAGGGCCAGCGCATCTCACCACAGGAGATAATGAACCACCCTTTCTGCACGGGCGCCCGCCACAGCAGCTGTAGCCAGTAAGTCTCTGAGAGAAGAGTTATTTACATTTATCACTTTAGTTCCACAATGACCAATGAAATGGAAATCGATAAAACCAACATCTGCTGCCAGGAAGGTCTTTTTCTTTTGGTTCATCATCTTCCTCTAGCTACTGCTGTGTTTTAAAGAGAAGACGGGTGAACTGTACATTCACCACACCTGCTACTAAATCCCCTCCTTGTCCGAGAGACACCTCCCCAAAAGTGCAATGGGAATGACCTCAGTTCAGTCCACAGCCTCTAAATATATTCAAGTGCTTCAAGGCCATTATGAGACAGAATTCAGAATACATGTTCAGTTATGCAATCTCACATACTCGGATGTGAGATTGAACCCAAATGCAGAGATCAAACTCAGGGTAGGTTTGAAGGGAAGCTTGACTTGATGAAAACAAGGGACCAACAAATCTGGGCAGCAACTAGGGAACATAAAATAGAACACAGATGAACAGAGTAACTTATTAACGCAGATGACAAACAACATCACAAAAACAGGTAGTGAGTGGGATTGTGGCAGGGCTGTTACGATACATATATCGATTACCCGTGGCACTCATCGCTGATTGGTTTTCTTCCAGACGCCTGCCACTCTGCAGAGAGAATGGACCCGTCCAAACAGAAGGGACAGTACCCAGAGACCTGACCCTAAACAGCATAGCGGAGTATGTGGGGCTGAAGGACAGTGGAAACAGGTAGGTGTCATCTGGTACAATCTCCCTACAACTGCTACCTTCATCAACCTATGATGTGTGATATTCAACAAGCTGTCTTTCCAGGTGGACCTGCACATTCTCTGATGGGAGACCTTTCCCTGAGCAGCGTAGGGAAGTGTGTGGAGCTGAACACCAACATCCACAGGTAGGAGTCATGTTGGATAATCTCCCTCCAACTTCATCAACATATGACGTGTGCTATTCAAGAAGCTGTCATACACTGCAAGTGTGTGTTTCGTTGTGCAAGTATGACTTTGTGTGTGTGTGTATGATTTTTCAGCATTTCCTCAGTGATGGTTACACCATCAGAAGCGCTGAGACCAGTAGCAGACATCCAGCCAGGTCTGTCAGAACTCTTATACCCTTGTCTTTGTTTATTCAGTCCTTATGTGGGACTGCCATCCATGTTTGCCATCCATTGATGTATTTCCTCCTGGTTGTCCGAAGTAGCAGTGAAAAGAAGAAAGGTGAGGAGCTTCTTTGTGAAGCTGCTGAAGACCCTGTGCTGCTGCTGCTGCTCCCCCACCGACCATGACCAGTGATGAAGCATCTGGGGCTTCATCACTGGTTATGGACTGATGCAGAAGGGAACTTCCGGACGGCGTCTGATCCCCAAAGGACTGAGGGAGAGATCAGTGAGTCCCCTCTGGATGAACCCAGCGACCTCTCTGAGGGAGAGATCAGTGAGTCCCCTCTGGATGAACCCAGCGACCTCACTGAGGGAGAGATCAGTGAGTCCCCTCTGGATGAACCCAGCGACCTCTCTGAGGGAGAGATCAGTTAGTCCCCTCTGGATGAACCCAGCGACCTCTCTGAGGGAGAGACTGAGGTCAGAATGATGGCCTTGGCGACCTTTCATTATGTGGATGCAAGATATTTTTATTGTGGGTGGCAGTAGATAAAATCTGAAAAAAGTATCATATATATATATATATATGTGTAGCAGACGACGCTGCCACCAGCCTTTAACATGGTTTCATAAAGGCTGCTCCTGAAGACAATGACACAGTGTCAGGGTTGGCAGTTCTGCCTCCCCGCGTTCACAGCCCTCGCCCAGGTAGCCACGCCCCCTTATCACGTCCCGCATTCCTGTCACCTTCGTTTCCACAGTACTCGCCCGGATAGCCACGCCCCTGTAATGTTTAATGATACTGCTAAATGCAGGACTCTTATTGTGTTATGCTATTACCCGGAAACCGGAAGTGATAGATAGGAATAGGTTGCTTGACGAAAGTACGACGTTGTATGTACGCTATGCGGATGGAATAAAAGCAGGCAATTGAAGCTCCCTAAATCGTGGAATTATTGAACAGACTGCAAGTCACAACATGGTGTCAGAGTGAGTACGAATCCAGCTGAAAATGAAGGGAGAAAGAAGATGGAGGCTTTTGGAGTGCCCAACTTACCCCACACGTGGCGCCCATTCAAACAGCATGCCGAGCTCATGTTTTCAGGCCCGCTAAAAGGGAAATCGGAAGAGGACAAATGCAGTTTTCTTCTGCTTTGGATCGGAGACAAATGACGGGACATCAGTAATACATGGACACTGAGGGAAGACGAGGCTAAGATGCTAAAAATGTACTATGACAGATTTACAGCATACCTCATGCCGAAAGCCAACCACATCTTTGCTAGGTACAAATTCCATGAAAAAACACAAGTAAGCGGTGAGTCTTTTGATTACTTCGTAACAGAGCTAAAACTTCTAGTAAAATACTGTGGCTATGCTAATAGCCACAGTATATACACAGTGAGGAGATGGTCAGAGACCGTGTAGTGTTTGCTACCAACTCGCCAAGAGTACGGGAAAAGCTGCTGAGTCACGGACCGGAGCTAACGTTGGACAAAGCTATTTATATAGCACGCTCCTATGAGCTAGCACAAGTGCAGCTAAAGGCTATGGCTAACGACAGTCAAGAAGTGCACGCAATACATCGCAAGGCCTCGAAACCAGGCACAACTAAACAAGCTTACAGATCAAATGAGAGCCCAAAGACATCTACGACAGCCTGCTATGCATGTGGTGGGCACCACAACAAGCATACTGAGTGTCCAGCAAAGGGTAAACAATTCCTTAATTGTCGCAAATTTAACCACTTTGCAAGAGCATGTAAATCATAGTCCCATACTCCAAACAGAACAAGACATAAAAATGTACACACTGTTCAACAAGAGGATGAGGATTACAACTCGGACCTGTTTGTGGATGCCGTCACAGCAGAAGAGGAAGGTGAGGATGATGCATATGCAGACATAGAACTGGGTCCACATAATGCAGAATTGTCATTCAAACTAGATACTGGAGCACAAACAAGCGTTTTACCTGCTAAAGACTTTGCTAAGCTTGGGCCCAGTACACCACTGAAAAAAGTTAAGCGTAAGCTTCTGGCCTATGGGGGTCACCCATTGAATGTAAAAGGCTACTGCAACCTGGAAAGCACATTCATGAAAAAGACAATAACAGAAAAGTTTCACATTGTAGACTGTGATGGCCCACCTCTTCTTGGCTACAAGGCGTGTAAAGCCCTGGGACTAATTAAGGTGGTGTATGCAGTCACTGAGGCCAACAAGAGAGAGTGTGGCTCCCATTCAGCCGACATACTGAGTACTCAGATGTTTTCAAAGGCATCGGTGAACTCCAGTGTGAGTGCAGATTCAGAATAAACCCAGACGTCGCACCAGTAGCTTGCCCACCAAGGAGGGTGCCATTCGCCCTAAAAGACCGTCTACAGGCGGAGCTAGACAACATGGAAAGAGATAGCATAATATGTGACTCAGCCAACCTAGTGGGTCAACGCCCTAGTAATGTGTGAGAAACCAAAAACACACAAGCTTCGAGTATGTCTGGACCCACGGCCTTTGAATAAGGCAATACTGAGGCCATACTACCCCCTACCCACATTGGAGGATGTGACATCAAAGCTGGCTGGAGCAAAATGCTTGGAGCACCTTGGATGCACAATCGGGCTACTGGGCTATTAAGCTCAGTGAAGAGTCGTCGCTGCTCACGACATTCAACACCACATTCGGCAGGTACCGTTTCCTCAGGCTCCCCTTCGGCATCGTGTCAGCACAGGACGAATTCCAGAGGTGGATAGACGAGACCTACGAGGGCCTTGAGGGAGTGGCCGGCATAGTGGACAACATCGTCGTGTTCGGTAAGACTAAAGAGGAACATGATCACAACCTCAGAGCCATGCTCAGCCGCACCAAAGAGAGAAGGCTGAAACTAAACACAGACAAGTGCCGCATTTGCGTCTCTGAAGTGAGCTACTTTGGACCAAAATGAACCCAGCCAACACCACGTCTCCACAGTTTAAGGAAACCCAAGGGGAAAGGGAAAGGGAAATGGAAGAGCTGATCACCCTGATTAAGTCTAACATTGCTAGTTGGCAGGCGTGGACAGCCGCTACGCGAATTCCAATTACTCATTTTGTTTTTCCTCCACCTTGGAGATACGACCCTTGCCCCTTTCCCTATGATGGGGTTAAGACCTGCTTATCCTTCCTGACTTCCTCGCTGCCTTGGCGTGAGGACGCCGCGCTGCCCCGGTGGGAGGACGCCACACTGTCCCAGTGTGAGGACGCCGCACTGTCCCGGTGTGAGGACGCCGCGCTGTCCCGGTGTGAGGACGCCGCGCTGTCCCGGTGTGAGGACGCCGCGCAGCCCCGGTGGAAGGACGCAGCGCTGTCCCGGTGTGAGGACGCCGCGCTGCCCCGGTGGAAGGACGCAGCGCTGCCCCGGTGGGAGGACGCCACGCTGCCCCGGTGTGAGGACGCCGCGCTGTCCCGGTGGAAGGACACCGTGCTGCCCTGGTGGGAGGACGCCGCACTGCCCCCTTCTGACGACGTCGCACTGTCCCTGCCTGACGACGTTGCACTGGCCCCGCCAGACGACGTCGCGCTGTCCCCGCCTGATGATGCCGCACTGCCCCATTCGGACGACGTCGCACTGTCCCTGCCTGACGACGTTGCACTGGCCCCACCAGACGACGTCGCGCTGTCCCCGCCTGATGATGTCGCTCTGTCCCCGCCTGACGACGTCGCACTGTCCCCACCTGCCGACGTCGCACTGTCCCCACCTGCCGACGTCCCGCTGCCCCCGCCTGACGACGCCGTGCTGTCCCCGCATGACGACTTTGCGCTGTCCCCGCGTGACAACTTTGCGCTGTCCCCGCCTATTGACTTTGCACTGTCCCCACCTGACGACGTCGCGCTGTCCCCATCTGACGACGTCACACTGTCCCCGTCTGGCGACGACGTGCTGTCCCCGCCGGGATTTTCCGTCCACCGGGCGGACAGAACAAAGGCTCTCTCCAGTAAAGATCGCGGAGGAGGGGGGGTGGGTATGTCTCATGATAAACAGATCTTGGTGCAACCAAAGTCATGCACATCCCCTCAAGTCTTTCTGTTCCCCGGACCTGGAGTTCCTGTTGCTTAGGTGCAGTCCATTCTGGCTACCTCGAGAGTTTACAGCGGTATCCGTGACCATGGCAATGTGCATATCGTCAAAACAGATCCACAGACGACACAATTTTCATGGCCCTCCACACTGCCCTTTCCCACCTGGAGGGAAAGAAATGTGCGAATGCTGTTTGTGGACTACAGCTCAGCGTTCAACACAATAGTTCCTGCCAAGCTCGACACCAAGCTAGGAGGTCTAGGCGTGTCCCCATCCACGTACAGCTGGATACTTGACCTCCTGTCGGACAGCCGCCAGGTGGTGTGGATGGGAAGCAGCACCTCAGAGTCACTGACCCTCAACACGGGAGCCCCCCAGGGATGTGTGCTGAGCCCTCTCCTCAACTCCCTCTACACCCACGACTGCATGGCTATGCACAGCTCCAACGTCATCATCAAGAGAGAGAGAGAGAGCCAACCGCCATTGCTCACATCACCAATGAACACCTTGTTATCGCCTTGTTCTTTCAGAGGCTGGTTTTCTGGAGCCGGGATTCCGGCACTAATGGGTCACCATCATTTTCAGGCAGCAGCGATTCCTCAGCATTGACTAACGTAACCGGAGGGGGAGGAGCTCCAAGGGCCTAAGGACGGGGGTGGTGTGTGTGTGTGTGGGGGGGGAAACCAATGGTTTGACTGTGACTCCCAGCCAAACTGTACTGGGGTTCGATTCCCAATAGACATAGCCTTATCTGTTGAGCAAATAGCCTCTAGCTGCTCCTAATAATGTGCCTCTCTATCTACGGTGGATCCCTCAACTCACAGAGCACTTGATTTCTGTTTTTTATCGCGACCCAGATAACAAAAGCACACATAACAACAACGCAGCGTGGCTATTGTGAGTGAGTTGTTTGTTTGCTTCATATTAGGACTCAAGTACATGTTGAACCTTAAAAATATCCAAATAAGTTCCCATATGTAAGTGTCTCAAGTTGCGGAGACAGTCTGTAAGGAGACACTCTGTAAGGACAGTCTGCAAGGAGACAGTCTGTTAGAACAGTCTGTTAGGAGACAGTCTGATATGGGGGCAGTCTGTAATGACATGGTGTGTAAAGAGACAGTCTGTAATAACAGTCTGCAAGGAGACAGTCTGTAAGGACACACTGTGTAAGGAGACAGTCTGTGAGGACACAGTGTGTAAGGAGACAGTCTGTGAGGACACAGTGTGTAAGGAGACGGTCTGTAAGGACAGTCTGTAAGGAGATAGTCTGTAAGGAGACAAAGTGCCGGACTCTAGCCACCACACGTGTGTGTGTTTGGTTAGGATTCAGATGCTTTCCTCCCTCCTCTGTGCTGGAGGTTGTCTTGCGTGTCACGGAAGACAACAGATGGGCGATGAAAGAAGGACAACCGATGGAGCAGACATGCATCCTTTGTATCATTCTCAGGCCCTGCTGCTAGGAAGTCCTTTCAGTTTCAGATCAGGCAAACTCCATGTGGCTTCGCAGGATGTTTACTCCAATATAGTATTTTGTGTCACTTTTGATATTAGAGTAAATAGATAGAAAGACAGATAGATAGATAGATAGATAGATAAATAGACAGATAGATAGATAGATAGAGTAGATATTTAGATAGATAGAGTAAATAGATAGATAGATATATAGATAGATAGATCGAAAAGATAGATAGATAGATATAGTAAAAATATAGAAAGATAGATAGATATAGTAGATAGATAGTAAATTATAGCAGACATGGCAGACGCTTCGGCAGTTTATCCTGCGGTTTGATCCCAATCTGTTGTTTTTCTTTTAGATTATTTATTTATTTTTTAATGATCAGTAACACAAAAAAGACTTGTTTTTCTGACCCCATCATCTCTCGTCTCACTGGATGGAGCCGTCGTATCGGTCCTCGAGCTGGTGACCTCACAGGAAGCAGAGGCAGAACCTAATCCAGACTGATACACACAAGCACACACACATGCACACATAGTTGATTCGACACACACACACACACGCACGCGCACACACAGACAAACACACACACACACACACACACACTGGTGTTTTTAAGGTTTCTTGTCTGTATTGTAAGCCACCGTATGAATCCTCCTCTTTATGCGTTTTGTTTCATAAAACACTCTAAACTCTGCTCCCATGTTTCTTTCATCAAGCAGGGAACAGCATATGTGTGTCGTGTTAAGGTTCTCCGTGTTTAATGGCTTTCTTGAATAATCCTATTTTGAGCCTATCCACTGTGGAGTGAACTATTTTTACTAAATGGTTATGATTTTTTTCACGAACAACATGACTCTCAATGCGGCAGTAGCTCAGTCTGTTGGGACATAGGAACCAGAAGGTCGCCGGTTCAAGTTCTCTACCGAAACACCTGGGCACTGCCAATGTTGCTAAAAAAGACAAATGAAACATTTTGATTGGCTGGAGGTCACGGGGGCAGTAGCTCAGTCTGTTAGGACTTGGCTTGGGAAACTTAAGGTTGCCGGTTCCCAATTCCCTGAAACACCTGGGCACGGCCAAATTGCCCTTGAGCAAGACAGCTGACCCCTACACTTGCAATGTGTATACAACAGCTGCCCACTGCCCCTAATACTATGATGAATTTCACTGTGTGTGTACATGTACATGTGACCAATATAGAGGATTAAATCTTCCAGATTTAGATTTAGACAAGGCCAAACAGCGCCTCCTACTCGCTAGCTCAAGGCTTCATAACATTATTAAATATAAAGTACATGGCTTAATACATGTGTAGTTGCAGTCTAACAAGGTGACTGTAGTGTTCCGTGTTCCCCAGGGTTCTTGGTTCTTAGAGGAAGGTGTCTGGGTTAACAAGAAACCCTTCAGCCCCGTCTTTTTTCTCTCTTTCTCATTCTGTCATTTGACTTCTGAAGGACAGAGAGTGATATGCTGACGTGTGAATGAATTGTTTGGTATTACAATGGGTGGCCAAATGTACATTTTGTACAGTTCCACGAGTCAGTTTGTCCTTCCTCCAACCTTGATCTGTCTGCTGAGTCCCTCAGCTCTATGGAAATCACACTTGCAAACTTTTTTAGTTTGAACGACTAAGCTACTTTGAAAACATACTCCACTGATAGGCCTGACACAGTATTCAGTGATTTTTTAATGATTATGCTTTATTCTTCACATCTAAAACTGCTTTTACACAAAAATACAGTTAATAATTACTAAATAATGTTGGTAGCCGTACAACAAGGTATATTCATTACATTCCTGATGTCCACAACTACGGTCAAACTTTCAACTGCAAACCCCTTCAAACCTACATTTACCCACCTTATTCCTAAAATAGCTGATAATGTAGCATGAGCATATCTATCCTGGTAAGTGTTTCCACAATGGCTTCATCCAAACTTAGTATCAAGGACTAAGATTATAATATAGTAATATATAACTACTATAGCACATTTTATAGTGGCTACATATTTTCCTGCATATTTACACACAATAATTGAACAGAATTACAGGTACAATATGCATGATTTGTGATAAACAAGCTAGCTCCGGTATAAATGTTGAAAAAAAAGCCATGAGATTTCTCTAGGCTGCTGCAGAGTCTGAAAACAACGCGCCTGGGTCCCTGTAGCCGTAAAGTTAGCGTCTACGTGACAGAATGTGCTTTAGAGCAAACCGATTTCAAACTAATTCTTCAAACTAAGTTCTAAGTAATGAGTAATCCCTGGTGGTGGGTTTAGTTGCACTGGGAGCTGCATTTGTACAGCCGGTTGATCCTCAGGATGTCGATCTGGGACAGGCCATCTCTCTGTCCGATGGGGACGGACGCGTCGGGGATGGGAGTCATGGTCTGTCTGTACACGGTACTGAAGGCCGTACTGGAACAAAGAACACAGCGCAATTATTTATTATTCCATGTTTGGGTGGGACGTGGTGAAGGCTGGATGACTGATGGTCCACCCAGCTCTTCTGTGGTCCTTCTCAAAACCTAATTGTTGGTGGGTGGGGAAATGAGGCCACTGAGTATGACTCTGTGCTGTACAGGGTAGCTATAGGGTCATAGACACCTATAGGACACCCATAACTCAGGGGACGGCTTATATAGGACCCCAGCCACCCTCTCCATGTCAAGGTTAAAGTTCTTCCTGTCCCCTGTCCACGCCCCTACCCCTATGCTTAAAAAAGGTCATTTGTACCAAATGCACTTGCTTTAAGACCTGGGCGAACTAAATCAAACAAAACATTTGTATTTATTTGTTTTAGGTGATGTGTATCTATATGTAATTTACTCTGTTTGAATCTCTCTCTCTCTCTGAGTTGAGGCCAGGCAGGCTGGACAATAAAGTCATATGCTATCCCTGTTTTCCTGGCTTCTTAGGGTCAGGGTGTGGGGCTGTGGAGTCCTTTCAGACTGTGACCGTGGTTAAGTGATGGCTAAATACGCTTCACATGACAAGTATGTGTTTCTGTAACAGCCAACAGGAACTCTGAAGGAGATCTAGGGCGTCCAATGTCCGCTACGTTACGTTAGGACACTGCTCTCCCAGTCAGGGCAGAGGGGTTTATGTAGCGCTGGTGGAGGTGTGTCTGTGTATGGATAAGCCACGTCCTCCGCCTTACCTTCCGTAGTGCATCACAGACGTGTAATCGTACGGCGTGCCCAGGTTGTTGGTGTCCATCTTCCTGAAGTTTGACATGTAATCTTTTCCGGAAAGAGAGAGAAAAACAAGATGAATCCAGAGAACGTTGTCACTGTATGCTAGATCCACCCCCCATTCCCCCAGCATTATAGCTGGGTCTGTTGGTCGGCACCTGGGCTCTAAAGCAGTGGTTCCCAACCTGGGGGGCGCGCCCCCCTTGGGGGGGCGCCAAAGATCGCAGGGGGGGCGCCAGGCCTCAGATGATTTGAGGCCTAATATCATATTTCGATTTTTTTTTTTATTTTTTTTTTTTTTATAAAGTTTTTTGAAGATTTTTACATATAATTGTAACGCAATACATGATTGTCGCTAAAAGCCTTGTCTCTACATTACAATAAAATATAGAAATTTATTGATTAATTAATTTTAATAAAAATTCTACAAATTAATCTGATACTCCTCCGATTCGCGCCAACATTGACGTTACTGTGTCAGCTTCCGTGGTAGTAACAGTTTGCTGTGCTTGCTAGCTAGCGACCAACTTCATAAGGTGAATATTTTGTCTAAAAATGTCTGAAAAACGTAAAGGAGATGACAGCTCGTCTGCAATCAAAAAGAAAATGAGGATCTACCTAGAGAGCTATCTTAACTTAGGTTTCATGGAGGGAACGGACAAAACCCGCCCAGAGTGTGTGATATGCAGAGAGAAGCTAGCCAACGACAGCATGAAACCCTGCAAAATGAAGAGACACCAACAGACCATGCACCCAGAAACGGTCGGGACTTTTTCATAAAGAAACAACAGTTTATTAGGGCTGGCAGCGATGTACAGAAGGCCACCGAGGCCTATTTTGAATGTGCACTTTTAATAGCAAAGGCAAAGAAACCGCACAACATTGGCGAGCAGCTCATTAAGCCAGCTTGCATTAAAATGGTTGAGAAACTGTGCGGCCCGCAGGTGGCGGAGAAGCTAAAAACTGTACCACTGTCAAACAATACGGTGAAAGACAGAATTGACAAGATGGCAAGTAACTGCGAGCTGCAGCTGCTCGAAAAGCTTGGAAAGGGGCCATTTGCCATACAACTTGATGGAACTACAACTGTAGCAGACGAGGCTGTGCTCATCGTTTATGTGCAATATATCGATGGGGAAGATTTGAAGCTGGACATTCTTATGTCAGTCAACCTTACCACTACCACCCGGGGTGAGGACATTTTTACTGCAGTGGATTCTTTTTATTAGGCATGTCTATTATTTTGAAGTGTCCTGTTCTTCGAAATTTTAAATAAATATGATGCATACAATTGCAAGTTAGTAGCTAATAAAGGCATAAAAAGACAGAAATGTATCATTTTTTCTTTAATAGAAATGTTTCTTCTGCGCGTAAGGTGTCGGTTTCAGTTGGATTATTTGTCACAGTTGCTCCGATCAAATCGGTATCCTCCATTTTGTAGATTATTTACGACTTTTGAATCCACATAAACACATCGGCAAAATCCGGCTTACTTTGAGTATGTGTTTTAAACAGTTTAATCTCTTTGCGAATTGTTTCCACTTGCGCCGTCCTTTAATTTATTCATACAGCGGGCATCCAAATGAAATAATCCCGAGTCCAATACCCATTAAAGTCACTCCAATAGTGCTCCTTAATTACGCTTTCATCCTCCTTTAACGAAATACTTTACATTCATCCAGTTTGTGACAGTAGTTGTAGCATTTTTGAGACTTTGAAACTCAAATTAACTCAAATTAAAAGTTTCAAAATCCAATTAAAGTTTCAAAGTTTGGGGGGGGGGGGGGGGGGGCGCAAATTCCAACAGGAGTCATTTGGGGGGGCTCCGGGTGAAAAAGGTTGGGAACCCCTGCTCTAAAGGACCGTGTGGGGGTCAGGGTGTCGGACTCTCGTTACCGGCTTCCATCTCCGATGCCCGCAGCAATTTAGCGGTGGACCTCCTCGCAGAAATGAAACATCCTACCTCCTGAATCCCATCCATCTGAATTCACTGTAATTGGCGTTTGGCCAAACGCATCTGCTCAAAACACCCAAGAGGACAACACTCAAGGCTTACGGTTCTTGATGTTATCCTTGTGGATGAGGATGTGCTGGTCTCGGTCGCTGCGCGTGTGCTCGTGGTAGAAGCCCAGGGCGTGGAGCACCTCGTGCTGGATGATGCCGTGCTGCACACAGCCCTGCTTCTGCAGGGAAATCACCTGGCGGTCCCCGATACGACCCAGAGACGAGAAACACCTGGGGACACAATGGGTGTGTATGTGTTTGTTTATGAATATTGTGTGTGTGTGTGTGTGTGAGAGAGAGAGAGAGAGAGAGAGAGAGAGAGAGAGAGAGAGAGAGAGAGAGAGAGAGAGAGAGAGAGAGAGAGAGAGAGAGAGAGAGAGAGAGAGAGAGAGAGAGAGAGAGAGAGAGAGGAAAAAGATCATATTTAAATGCCATTACAGACTTCATATCCAGGACAGTATAAGTAATGCTGTTGTTTGTCCCACAGAAACAGGTATTATGTCCTGTCCTCCTTGTACCACTGACTCATAGGAATAACACTGAAGCTGAGCGTGAACTGACCCGTATCGGGGCTCGAAGTCGATGTACATCTGCTCGTTTTGCCTGGGAATGAAGCGGATGCAGGTCTTGGAGTGGAAATCCGTCAAGGCCTTTTCAATGGTCTCTACCTCTTCGCTGTCTGGTAGCGGTTGCAAAATGAACCAACATACAGTTTTCATGTCATTGCTCTTGATACCAAGTAACATACGATGAATACACTTTTGAATAGCACAGATATGGAATAAAACATCAAGATGTTGATCCCTAAAGATCGTGTAGTCCACGTTGCGTAGTGTAAAATACCCTCTGAGATATGATAAACATCATTTAATAACATGTAATTCATCTCCAAACTTAAAACTGTAAGTAACAGGCTGTTACATATACTTATATATAACTTAGATATATATACCAAAACATGTACTATGCCAAAAAGCTGAAACTTTTGTGTCATGAATGTTGAAACCTAAGACTGAAGTCACATACAAGTCAAGTCAAGTTTATTGTCACTTCACAGTTTACAGTTTAGTATAAAGCAGTGATGTGAAATTCTTGTGTGCAATACCCGACGACAGACAGCAGTTATAGAATAAGATAAAATAAAAATAGATAAAAATAGATAAAAATAGAATAAAAAATAGAATAAAAAATAGAATAAGGAATATAAAATAAAAATAAAAAATGCAATTTATAAAATGCAAACTGTAACGTATAGTTATTTGAAAGAATGTACTGTGCCAAGAATCTGAAAGGTTCCTGTCATGAATGAAGTTGACACCTCAGACTAAAGTCCCGTACTGTATTTCTCGTTGATGAGGAAAGGGATCCTGACTTTCCCGTCGTCCGACTTGGACCAGAGACAGCTGAACGTGTTGCTGTAGCACTTCATGGCCGTCCGCTGGCGGGGAATCAACATGTCTCCTTCCATTAGGAAGTCAGTGGATCCTCGTGGTCATAAACATCAACAGAACTTTTTGAACAGAAATACAGTATTATTAAATTGCATTTGGGTGAAAAGGTTAAAAAGGGGTATTTATTAAGTTAATAAGGGTTTTATTAAGCTATACTCATTCATGTGCCCCATTCCTTGATATATTTTGGCCAAATATAACATCTTACCCATGTTCATCTTGAGGATAGTGTCACCGATGTCCATTGTCTCTGAATAACAGAACCAGATGCATCACATAACAGTCATTCAAGTTGACTTTTAACAGCATAGAAATCATCCTTTTCCTCTTTTCCTTGGAAGTGCAAGGCGGCCGAAAGTATAAACGCATGGTTGTTGAACTCACCATTACCGTCGGCCTGGTTCTCCTGGTTGTTCTGATTGAACTCACCATTACCGTCGGCCTGGTTCTCCTGGTTGTTCTGATTGAACTCACCATTACCGTCGGCCTGGTTCTCCTGGTTGTTCTGATTGAACTCACCATTACCGTCGGCCTGGTTCTCCTGGTTGTTCTGATTGAACTCACCATTACCGTCGGCCTGGTTCTCCTGGTTGTTCTGATTGAACTCACCATTACCGTCGGCCTGGTTCTCCTGGTTGTTCTGATTGAACTCACCATTACCGTCGGCCTGGTTCTCCTGGTTGTTCTGATTGAACTCACCATTACCGTCGGCCTGGTTCTCCTGGTTGTTCTGATTGAACTCACCATTACCGTCGGCCTGGTTCTCCTGGTTGTTCTGATTGAACTCACCATTACCGTCGGCCTGGTTCTCCTGGTTGTTCTGATTGAACTCACCATTACCGTCGGCCTGGTTCTCCTGGTTGTTCTGATTGAACTCACCATTACCGTCGGCCTGGTTCTCCTGGTTGTTCTGAAAGTGAATGGACAAGTTGTGTAGTTTACAGCATAGACATGTCAAGTGAAAGCCGTAAAGAGTGGCAAATGTTCAATGGTAATGTTGTCATAGGTATATATATATATATATATATGTATATATATATATATACATATATATATACAACCATATATATACAGTATATATATATATATATATATATATATATATGTTTTCTAATTTAATTAGGCTATGGATCATTATCCATTTCCATTGGTTGGGAATGCAATGGATTTGCAAATGTAATGTTTCATATAAAGTATATATATATATATATATATATATAGTCACATTATTAAAAAAAAATGTACTTGGAAGAAGTTGCAGCACCAAACGTACATGACCGTGTCACTGTGAGCAAAACTTTGAAGAACTGCACACAACAGATCTGACCACAAAGGTTGAGGCAGACAGCAGCTTATAGTATCCAGTGTCACTGAGCCTGAGACACAGCCAGCAGGAACCATCTCTTACCAGCAGGGGGTGAGCCTGAGACACAGCCAGCAGGTACCATCACTTACCAGCAGGGGGTGAGCCTGAGACACAGCCAGCAGGTACCATCACTTACCAGCAGGGGGTGAGCCTGAGACACACCCAGCAGGAACCATCTCTTACCAGCAGGGGGTGAGCCTGAGACACAGCCAGCAGGTACCATCTCTTACCAGCAGGGGGTGAGCCTGAGACACAGCCAGCAGGTACCATCTCTTACCAGCAGGGGGTGAGCCTGAGACACACCCAGCAGGTACCATCTCTTACCAGCAGGGGGTGAGCCTGAGACACAGCCAGCAGGTACCATCTCTTACCAGCAGGGGGTGAGCCTGAGACACAGCCAGCAGGAACCATCTCTTACCAGCAGGGGGTGAGCCTGAGACACAGCCAGCAGGTACCATCTCTTACCAGCAGGGGGTGAGCCTGAGACACAGCCAGCAGGAACAGCACCAGACACAGAGTGGTGGTTGGGACGTCCATCTGGGAGCTTTCTCAGCTTTGGTCTGGAGAGGAAGAGCTGCTTGGTTTGGAGTCAGAGAAGTTGTTAGAAGCTTGTTGGTCACTGAGGATGGTTCTTCTCTCCTGGGCAGGGGGTTTATATAGCGGTGGTGGAGGTGTTCCTGTGTGTGTGGAGTAGTGGGGGTCTTACTGTATGCACTCACAGCTTATGGGAGTGGCCCTTGTTCCTGCCCCTCTCTGTCTGTCAGAGCTGTTCAAACACACTCCATCTCCAGCCTCAGTCTGAGCTCAGCGTCTTAGGGGACATTTCAGGGGAATTCAACATTACGTGTTTTACATTATTGTGTAATATAAACAATATTAGAACTAATAATAAAAAATAATAAGAAAACATATAGTCTTTATGATATATTTTTCTACAGTATATAGATTGGGTTTGTGTTGCCAATATATAATTCAAATTATATATGCATTTTTTTTACTATGCATTTCGACTTTATGGTAGAATTAAATGATGCATTCATTGTAGCATGCAATCCTACAGTTGTAGATTTTTTGTATTTCTTATATTAAAAACAATATAGTTAAAAAAACATATTTTTCTCTCCTTGTACAGTACACGGGGTTAAGGATTACGATTATAAGACATTTAATTAGCATTAATTAATCTATTGTGTCAATAAAGCCTAGTTTCTGTTTGTGTAGTCCATGAATATCATTGACAGCCCTTCCTGGAGCTCATTAAGGGCGTTTTGACTCCTCCGCAGACAGCCTCCCTGGGGGTGACCTGCTGTAATGTGGCCCATCTTAAATGTCACCGTCCCAGTAACAGTAAGAGCTCAATTAACAGCCCGCTGTAAACCGCTGTAAAGCCACTGAGGTTTATGGAACTATTGTTGGTAAGTTATCGACTGAAATACAGCATTAAACTTATAGACTGCTATGGGGGGAACTGTGCCTTCACGCAAACATAAAAATACACATAAATATATATAGTGAGGAAATATACACCGTCCTTAAAATCTCCCAAATCCCAGACAGCTAGTATGGTTTATTGTGAACGACTGAAGTTATCAGAAATTAAATTGATTACAACCCAGTAAATCCCCATGTCCCAGTAGGATATGAACTGAGAAACACTGTTAAACAGTGTTCACAGACCCATGAAACCTTACAGGGTTGAGTCACAAGGCTTCTTATCTCCTCCACATTGAGACTTCACCCCCACACACCCAGCCCCTCGGTGATGGAGGCCATGGCTGTAGATAACAGGCTCTTTAAGAACCTACTGTGATCACACAAGTGGAGTCCTACCTCATGTTTTATTTCATCACATGCATGCTTTCACCTTTGTGTGTGTATGCCTGTGTGTGTGTGTGTGTCTGTGTGTGCGTGCGTGGGGTTTGTGTGTGTGTGCCTGTGTGCATGTGTGTGTGTGTGTGCCTTTGTGTGTGTATGTGCCTGTGTGTCTGTGTGTGTGCTTGTGTGACCATGTGTGTGTGTGTGTGCCTGTGTGTGTGTGTGTGTGTGCCCGTGTGTGTGTGTGTGTGTGTGTGTGTGTGTGTGCTTGTTTGGGTGCATATGCTGGTGGTGTTGTATGTCTGGTTGTATCCACATGAACGGAAACATTGTTTTAGCGTACACAGGTGATAGGAGAATTAGCTAGCGGGTATTTTAAAGTGGAAGTCAACACTGTCTTGTTTCTACCTTGTAGTCTAGGATAGTCTAGGATGCCCTTCAGTCAACTCAGTGCCCACACGCTGATTAACATCAATAGCATACATCCATAAGGCGGCAGGATAGCTCAGTCTGTTGAGACCATTCCGGGAGGGAATGGGGAGTAAGCATTCCAATGTACGTGTTGCAAAGGGCCAATAAATATCTTGTTTCTTGTATCTTGGCTTGGAAACCGGAAGGTCGGCGGTTCAAGTCCCTGAAACATGTGGGTACTGCAGAGGTGCCCTTTAGCAAGGCACCTAACCCCTACACTGCTCCCCGGGCGCTGTATATGCAATAGCTGCCCACTGCTCCTATTACTAGGATGGGTTAAATGCAGAGAAACTGATTTCACTGTGTGACATGTGATCAATAAAGAGGATTCAATCCTCCAGATTTAGATCTCATGTTAAAAGGTGCCAGGGGTGAGTTGAGAATTAATCTTTGCTCACAGTAAAGAACTGAATAGAAGCAGAATTAAAGAAACTAATTGCAACAAAGTTAACCCAACTATACAACTAACGGAAGAAGTCTCCATGTTGTTGGTTTGTTACTGTTTGTTTGTTTTAAATCTTAGAGCGTTACGTAGTCTGACGGTGGTACATAGGAGGCGGGGTTAACAGTGGAATGGACGTTATATATGAACAGAATCAGTGGGAGATGGAGGGTTCTGCCATAAAGCAGCAGAAGCCTTTCCTTATGGTCTCCTGACATCTCTTTGAGTTTCTCTCTCTCTTCTCATGTGGACCGAGGACAGCACTTCAACGAGCGATATCTAACGACCGCATCCACCATTAAACATGTTCTCAGCAACTCGAAACACTGCTTGTTGATGGCCCCACTTTCTCTGAACCATAAATAAAAGATATTCAGATCCACATTCAGTCATCATAATAACAATTAATGTTGCTGAAAAGGTGTTCAACCACTCACCCCACCAACCACTCACCCCACCAACCACACGACCCACCAACCACTCACCCCACCAACCACACAACCCACCAACCACACACCCCACCAACCACTCACCCCACCAACCACTCACCCCACCAACCACACACCCCACCAACCACTCACCCCACCAACCACACACCCCACCAACCACTCACCCCACCAACCACACACACCCCATCCACTCACCCCACCAACCACACACACCTCCAACCACACACCCCACCAACCACACACCCCACCAACCACTCACCCCACCAACCACTCACCCCACCAACCACACGACCCACCAACCACACGACTCACCAACCACTCACCCCACCAACCACACACCCCACCAACCACACGACCCACCAACCACTCACCCCACCAACCACACACCCCATCAACCACTCACCCCACCAACCACACACCCCACCAACCACTCACCCCACCAACCACTCACCCCACCAACCACACACCCCACCAACCACTCACCCCACCAACCACTCACCCCACCAACCACACACCCCATCAACCACTCACCCCACCAGCCACTCACCCCACCAACCACTCACCCCACCAACTAAACACATACGTTGATTTGTTTGTCTTTCTCGGTCCATGCTCGACGCATTTGAGTGGTTTTGTGTTAGAAAAAAAATGCAACCATTCAGATCTTTTTCTGGGTTGTTGGGAAGAACATCCTTCAACCAAAGTTCTCTCTGTTCTTGAGCGAATGCCCTGGCCCTTAAACTGAATGAGGGCGTACGTTTGGATTGACAATTTGATCAACCAATCATGTATTTTGTTTGTAGCCAATGGCCGTAATCTTTCAGATTTCCCCACGGTTCCATGGTGCGCTAGAAGGTCCTGTTAGTTCACTGGCTCGAGACAGAGAATCTAGCTTAGCGCTAGGTAGCAATTAATTTGAAGTTGTATTGGTTTATTACAATTATATTGTGTATCGATTGAAGTATATTAGAGAGTCAGCGTATGGAAGTCGGGAAAATCAGCGTTACATCACTCTAGCTAGTCTGACTCAACTCAGACAAGTCCCGGTCCCTCTCTGGAGCCCGATTGGTTGATTGTTTTATTGGCCTCTTTAAGTGAACATCATTGGTGAGTGAGACTAATTTGTCTTTGCTGGTTTTGCCACAGTGTTAGATCTCGTTGAGCTGGTTGTTGCATTTTGTTTCCACATACTTGTTGAATGATTAGTTAATGGCTGTCTTGATTTGACTTGATCTTTCGTTGCATTGGTAATTGTTAGGAAGGTGTGGTTGTGTGACAGCCATTTGTCTATGAAACCTCACCCTGTGCTAGCTGAGTGGAGTAGGCCCTAATGGTGTGTGACTGGTGGTCTACAGAAGATCCAGTTGTGATAGACACGTTTTGCCACTGGTCCACACACACACACACACACACACACACACACACACACACACACACACACACACACACATGCACAATCACTCTCTCTCTCTCTCTCTCTCTCTCTCTCTCTCTCTCTCTCTCTCTCTCTCTCTCTCTCTCTCTCTCTCTCTCTCTCTCTCTCTCTCTCTCTCTCTCACACTGGAAAAAATGGTACTTTGGACCAACTTTAAAATTACTCTTTTTTACAGCTAAATTAATTAGTTTTTATCAAAGCATATTTATGATTTGGTAGAAACCTTACATTTTGCTTTAATATAAATCAAAATATTTTTTTGAGACTATTTTTTTTATTTCGTCCCAAGTGAAAAAGTTACTTAATGTAGGTCAATACAATACATTTTCTTTGCTTGTTACCACGAGTTCTTCCATGACATGGATGCACGGATAGGAATGGCGGCAGCCAAAATGTCCGTGTTTAAGCTTAGAATGTTTAAGAAGCTCAGATCTTCATGAAACAGAAGCACCACAAACTTTCCATTTCCACATCCATCGGAAGACTAGGAAAGGAAAAAATATATAAATCTGCACGTACTGTGCAAATTATCCAAAATTTGGAATAGGTGAATATGTTTATACTGTAAAAGAAACCAAAATGAGGGAGCTAATTTGTGGCATGATAACTGTCATATGATAACTGTCATTGTCTTTTAAATTGAACATTTTAGATCTATTTTAAGGATAATTAAAACTGAATGAAATGACTAACCGTCATATTTACTTATTTGAGTTGAGATTTTTTGTTTGCAATTTTTG
>CM051019.1:23329174-23333925 GCA_027704905.1 Muraenolepis orangiensis
CCTGCTCCCATGCCCCACCTCCACCCTGATCCCTCCATCCTCCCTGCTCCCATGCCCCACCTCCACCCTTATCCCTCCATCCTCCCTGCTCCCATGCCCCACCTCCACCCTGATCCCTCCATCCTCCCTGCTCCCATGCCCCACCTCCACCCATGGTTCCTGGAATCCAATCTCAAACCAGTCAGAACTGGCTCTCCCTGCTGCCTCAGTAACTCAAACTGTCACATTTACTGCTGTCCTGAGGCCTGATTCACTATAGCCGGTAATCAGAGGCACGTGATTGGCTCTCTCTTTTATCATTTTTTGTTCATATTCAAAGCCATGTGTGTGTGTGTATTAAAATTGGCCTTTCTTCTTTCTTTCCTTTATTCGCCATAAATATTCCCTCACTGCAGACATATTCCATCTGACCTTTTTGCTAATGCGCTATAGCTACGATTCTTCTTCACAGTTGGTCCCCGGTAATGTTGAATCTGTAAGCGCCCCCTCCTGGTGTAAATTGTCATTGAGTGATGAGAAGCGATCGCAGATGAGTACATAATGCCGGCTTTTATATAGCGCTTTTATCCAAAGCGCTTCACAAGTCATGCCTCACATCACCCATTCATACACCGACGGCGGAGTCAGCCATGCAAGGAGACAGCCAGCACGTCAGGAGCAGTTAGGGTTAGGGTGTCTTGCTCAAGGACACCTCGACAGTTTTTTGCTAGGAGGAGCCGGGGATCAAACCAGTGACCTTACGGTTGTGAGGCGACCGCTCTACCTCCTGAGCTATACTGCCGCCCATATAAATATACACACACACACACTCGGTACTGCTCTTTGCTGGTGCTTTACAGAAGTTGCTTTCCAGTTTTGAGTGCAGTAGATCCGGATCTTGGCTATATAGTTTTGGCCGGTCAACAGATTGTCCTAAAATTTTTGAAAATGAAACGCAAATGAATACCATTCTGTGTGTCTATTGATCAATTGATGTGAGTTATCTTCATCCCTACCCATGTGAGCACTGCTCCTACTGTTCGTCATCTTCATCGAGGTCTACCATTACAAGCTCTTGTTTTGGTGACCTGGATTTCAGCACTTCCAATAACCAACTGACCCAAGAGCAAAGTAGTGGGGTTATGGACTGCAATTACCTTATCCTGCTCCTCCTGCTCCTCCTGCTCCTCCTGCTTATTTTGCTCCTCTTGCTGTTCCTGCTTCTCCTATTCTTCCTGCTCCTCCTGCTCCCCCTGATCTTCCTGCTTTTCCTGCTCCTCCTGCTCCTCTTGCTGTTCCTGCTCCTCCTGCTCCTCCTGCTCCTCCTGCTTCTCCTGCTCCTCCTGCTCCTCCTGCTGCTCATGGTTCTCCTGCTTCTCCTTCTTCTCCTGCTTCTCCTGGTTCTCCTGCTCCTCCTGGTTCTCCTGCTCCCCCTGCTTCTCCTGCTTCTCCTGCTCCTCCTGGTTCTCCTGGTTCTCCTTCTTCTCCTGCTTCTCCTGCTCCTCCTGGTTCTCCTGGTTCTCCTGCTTCTCCTGCTTCTCCTGCTGTGGACCAACCCTTCCGACACCCACACTCTCTTTGTGTCACGGGACAGGTTTGGACCCAAGAGCTGCACACAGACACCAAAGGCAGATAGTGGTATTTATTGGGGATAAATATCACACATAGACAGGGACAGGCAGAGATGTAGTCGGGGACAGGCAGGTGATCAGAACCGGGGCAGGGTAGACGAACCAGGCAGGGGCAGGCAGAGGCGTAGTCAGGGACAGGCGGTAGATCGGGAACCAGGCAGGGACAGGCAGAAGCGTAGTCAGGGACGGGCGGTAGATCGGGAACCAGACAGGGCGGCAGGTCCAGGGCAGGCAGGGTCGGCAACGGGAATCAGTCCGGGTACGCTGGAGAGTCTGTGTCATCAAGCAAGGAACAATCTGGCAAAGTATGAGTGTGCGGGGTAGACTTAAATAGCCAAGTAATAATGATGCGCGGGTGAGAATTAAACAGGGGGGCGTGGCTATCCGGTAGTGCGTAGTGGGAGCGAGGAGACAGGAATGTGGAATGCGATAAGGGGGCGTGGCTATTCGGGCGAGTGCTGTGGAAGCGAGGATGCAGGAGGGAAAACTGTGACACTTTGAATGGCTTATCTTTCTTTCAAACAGATTGCAGGTGCAATAAGTCATAGAGAAGTGTGTAAATAAGTTAGAATGGTAATTTTGTATGCACAAAGGAACAAGGTGTTTGTCAAAGCAGTGTTGTCAGATGTGTGCTCTCATAGTGCTGATGGTTTCAGGGTCGATAGGCCTATATCACACTTCCTGCTTCCGGAGCCTTAAAAATCATAGAGCAGTGTACTCTTACTTCCGGTAGTTACCCCAGATATGTGACAAACTGCCTCCCCTCCTCTCTGTTATTGTAATGTACCGGCTGCTCAACGTCTAAACAAAGACAGCCCTACCTCAGTTTACACCATTTACCCAAAAACGAACTCCTCCGCAAGTCGCGTATGTCGTATGTCTGCAGTTTGCACTTTGACAAGGAGAGCATATACGTCTCGAAAAGTGGGCGGAATAGGCTAATAATGTCGGGTATGTGTATGATTAAAAGCACTGGTCCTGACCCCCACACACACTCCATCTCTCATCCGAATAGAGCCACATAATGTCGGGTATGTGTGTGATTAAAAGCACTGGTCCCAAGTAGGGCTGGGCGATACGGACCAAAACCCGGGATTTTTAGGCTGCATCGCAATATACGATATATATCGGTATTTTATACAAATTTGGTTTTAACTCAATGCCACAAGTATGTCACAAGCACTTTTATTTTAACATTATTTTAACTCATATTCAAAAGAATAACAGGCATTCCCTTTTAGAAAATATACAGCTGCACACTACATATTAACACGTAAATGAAAAGGTACATTAAAATAATCAAAATCCATCAAGCCTATAGCCTATATTAAATACATAGGCATACCTCTGCTCCTACACAAAATCGCCTTCGTTATATGGCGATATATCCAGATAGAGACACAAGACACAATGTCGGGGAATTGTATGATTCGGATTTAGACTTCTTCACTGTAGTGTTTCATTCACTAGTTGAACCACATCGTCTGGACCGACTTTTGGAAGGTTACGCAGCGATGTTGTCTAGCGATAACTGTCCTCCATGGTGAATGCCAAGCTGAATGCATTAACCGGAACTTGGGACACACTGCTTCAGCGATTTTTAACGGGTACTTCCGGCTTTCTAATCTAACGTGATATAGGCCTATTGCTTTGTTTTACAGAAAGACTTTTAAAACGGAACCGTGTTGGAATGACACTCCGTATGGTTTACTTATGGATATATCATTTACTTCAACACACAGCAATAAATGGCTATTATTAACGGGGGTTAGTTGGTTAGGGTTAGTTGGTTACTTGCGTCAAAATCTGAATTCCTTTCGGATAATAACAACGATAATGCTTTCAAAACTCCCCAAATCCAGGCTCTCAGAGTGTCGACCACAGTGCTGACAGATTGCAGTGTTGAGCTCAGACAGGATCTCTTTTTACATTTCAACGAGGTAAAAAACTGCTTTTAACACGCAGCTTTAGATGAGTCTACCAGTTGTAACGTTCTTTAGTTTTCAAGAAAAGGCAGTTTACATCACGGTGCTTCTTGAATGAACAACACTCTTGGTTTTGAACACACAGAGCTCCATGTAGAATCATCACCACCTCGTATCACAGCCCTCCGAAAGAAGAGAGAGTGTGTCTCCACATACTTCCATGCACACACACTCCTCACCCCCCCATCCCCTGACCTAAAAACAGGAGTATTACCTCTGAATACATACAGTACATAGTAGGGTTTGTATAGGAGGGCCAGATGAATGGGAGAGCTTTATGTGATCGGAACAAAGTGTTTGCTCCCATATTATTATTATCATTATTAATATTTTCCTTCCACTGCACTCTTGTTGACAGTGTTTCGAATAACAATACATCTCTGATAATGGCAGCAGACAGCAGGTGCTGCCTTCCTTGGAGGGCAGGGGGCTTCATGGAGCCACAGTCTGCCTCATCCTCCCAGTGCTCCCAGTTAGCATGGGCGCTGTGCTCATTAGCCATCGGAGACTGGGGAGATGGGGAGCTACAGGCCTGAGTCCATGGAAACACTACTGCTGAAGACCGGATCCACAGAGAGAGACATCCCCTCCAGCAGAGAAATACTGTTCTTCTCCCTCTCCCCCCACCCAGTTTACTTCCCTCCAATCGCGTCATAAGTTAACTCTCCAAAATGAGACATAACTAAGAACAAAGTGGAGCCTGATGGAGAGAAAAAAGTTAGTTGTCATGGTTCCGTGTGCACCAGGACGATGCCTAGTTCAAAGGCCTCCATGGCTATCCCATGAAATGCCTTTCCTTGGCAGTTGATTTCCAGTACCTCTTCAAAGTGGTGGTGGAGGTGGTGGTGGTGGTGGAGGTGGTGGAGGTGGTGGTGGTGAGAGAGAGAGAGAGAGAGAGAGAGGAGAGAGGAGAGAGAGAGAGAGAGAGAGAGAGAGAGAGAGAAGAGAGAGAGAGAGAGAGAGAGAGCCGGTTGCGCTGTAGCCTCCTAGCCATCAAGGTCTGCAGTGAGAATGAGCTTAGCTTAGCTCATCCTGCCTGCGTGGAGCTGGCATGTTCCACTTGTCACTCTTGTCCTGACTCTTCTGACAAAACGCTAACTCTATGGAAGTGCTAAGCAGTACAAAGGTGTGTGTGGGGTGATCCATGAGATGTAGG
>CM051019.1:23334925-23337425 GCA_027704905.1 Muraenolepis orangiensis
CCCCACCAACCACTCACCCCACCAACCACACACCCCACCAACCACACACCCCACCAACCACTCACCCCACCAACCACTCACCCCACCAACTAAACACATACGTTGATTTGTTTGTCTTTCTCGGTCCATGCTCGACGCATTTGAGTGGTTTTGTGTTAGAAAAAAAATGCAACCATTCAGATCTTTTTCTGGGTTGTTGGGAAGAACATCCTTCAACCAAAGTACTCTCTGTTCTTGAGCGAATGCCCTGGCCCTTAAACTGAATGAGGGCGTACGTTTGGATTGACAATTTGATCAACCAATCATGTATTTTGTTTGTAGCCAATGGCCGTAATCTTTCAGATTTCCCCACGGTTCCATGGTACGCTAGAAGGTCCTGTTAGTTGACTGGCTCGAGACAGAGAATCTAGCTTAGCGCTAGGTAGCAATTAATTTGAAGTTGTATTGGTTTATTACAATTATATTGTGTATCGATTGAAGTATATTAGAGAGTCAGCGTATGGAAGTCGGGAAAATCAGCGTTACATCACTCTAGCTAGTCTGACTCAACTCAGACAAGTCCCGGTCCCTCTCTGGAGCCCGATTGGTTGATTGTTTTATTGGCCTCTTTAAGTGAACATCATGAGTGGTGAGTGAGACTAATTTGTCTTTGCTGGTTTTGCCACAGTGTTAGATCTCGTTGAGCTGGTTGCATTTTGTTTCCACATACTTGTTGAATGATTAGTTAATGGCTGTCTTGATTTGACTTGATCTTTCGTTGCATTGGTAATTGTTAGGAAGGTGTGGTTGTGTGACAGCCATTTGTCTATGAAACCTCACCCTGTGCTAGCTGAGTGGAGTAGGCCCTAATGGTGTGTGACTGGTGGTCTACAGAAGATCCAGTTGTGATAGACACGTTTTGCCACTGGTCCACACACACACACACACACACACACACACACACACACACACACACACACACACACACACACACACCCACACCACCCACATGCACAATCACTCTCTCTCTCTCTCTCTCTCTCTCTACATTTTGCTTTAATATAAATCAAAATATTTTTGAGACTCATTTTTTTGTGAAAAAGTTACTTAATGTAGGTCAATACAATACATTTCCTTTGCTTGTTACAACTTACTTTTTTGTTAAGATTTATAAACAAAAGCTTAATTTGCAACAACATTTAAGATAAAATGTTACAGAATCAGCATCTCCCTTTCAACTCTTCCACTCCTGACTCTTTTCCCACGAGTTCTTCCATGACATGGATGCACGGATAGGAATATAGGAATATAGGAATGGCGGCAGCCAAAATGTCCGTGTTTAAGCTTAGAATGTTTAAGAAGCTCAGATCTTCATGAAACAGAAGCACCACAAACTTTCCATTTCCACCTCCATCGGAAGACTAGGAAAGGAAAAAAAACTAAATCTGCACGTACTGTGCAAATTATCCAAAATTTGGAATAGGTGAATATGTTTATACTGTAAAAGAAACCAAAATGAGGGAGCTCGTTTGTGGCATGATAACTGTCAATATGATAACTGTCATTGTCTTTTAAATTGAACATTTTAGATCTATTTTAAGGATAATTAAAACTGAATGAAATGACTAACCGTCATATTTACTTATTTGAGTTGAGATTTTTTGTTTGCAATTTTTGAAATAAAATAGATAAATAATGTAAAAATACTTGTGTGACGTGAACCTGCCATTCAGATTTCATACTGTTATTTCCACTACATGACAAATTTAACTGAAATTACATTTATATTCTCCATACGTATACAACTGTGGTTAATTCAAAGCCTAAAGGTCGTCTTTTCTATTTAAACATACATAAAAATAATGTTCACAGTTGTTCATTTTGATACTTCATCAAAAAATCAGCAATATGGCAAATGAAATGTGAAATTTCAAATTTATTATTTGGGACTATTAGCATTTTCCATGTTTGTCACTACATCAATTAGGGTTTAGACATACTGGTGATATTGTACAACAAAAATATAGTAAAAACTAAATTAAGTTTAGTCCCACACAAACTGTGGGACATTGAACAACCACAAACTGAATTTGACATGAAACATATACGCATGTGGCTGATACCTGCGTGTTACCACACCAGAGGCTCAAATCCACACTCAATGAGGAACCAACAAGCACATGGCTCTAATATATTGTGCCATTTCACTGTAGACTTTCACTGTAGACTGTGGCCGCCGATCACCCAACAGTGAGCTGTTCCTGGCCCAGCGCTGGCCCAGCAGAAAGAAAGCTGATGCCCGACTCCAGCCAATGGATGGAGTTTTGGCCGGAGGCGGGCCTATCGACCGAGAACTGCTGCTTGGAAACGGCCAATCTGGGCTTTATCCATCCCCACAGATGCCTGATTAGTGTTGTTTAGGGAAATCAAAGTGGAACAACAGGCCTGCTGTGCCAATGGAGGCTAGAAATGGGAGAAGCCTTGCAGCGTTTCTAATGAATGGAAACTCTGCAAGGCTCAC
>CM051019.1:23342425-23361343 GCA_027704905.1 Muraenolepis orangiensis
CGACCGCTCTACCTCCTGAGCTATACTGCCGCCCATATAAATATACACACACACACACTCGGTACTGCTCTTTGCTGGTGCTTTACAGAAGTTGCTTTCCAGTTTTGAGTGCAGTAGATCCGGATCTTGGCTATATAGTTTTGGCCGGTCAACAGATTGTCCTAAAATCTTTGAAAATGAAACGCAAATGAATACCATTCTGTGTGTCTATTGATCAATTGATGTGAGTTATCTTCATCCCTACCCATGTGAGCACTGCTCCTACTGTTCGTCATCTTCATCGAGGTCTACCATTACAAGCTCTTGTTTTGGTGACCTGGATTTCAGCACTTCCAATAACCAACTGACCCAAGAGCAAAGTAGTGGGGTTATGGACTGCAATTACCTTATCCTGCTCCTCCTGCTCCTGCTCCTCCTGCTTATTTTGCTCCTCTTGCTGTTCCTGCTTCTCCTATTCTTCCTGCTCCTCCTGCTCCCCCTGATCTTCCTGCTTTTCCTGCTCCTCCTGCTCCTCTTGCTGTTCCTGCTCCTCCCTCCTGCTCCTCCTGCTTCTCCTGCTCCTCCTGCTCCTCCTGCTGCTCATGGTTCTCCTGCTTCTCCTTCTTCTCCTGCTTCTCCTGGTTCTCCTGCTCCTCCTGGTTCTCCTGCTCCCCCTGCTTCTCCTGCTTCTCCTGCTCCTCCTGGTTCTCCTGGTTCTCCTTCTTCTCCTGCTTCTCCTGCTCCTCCTGGTTCTCCTGGTTCTCCTGCTTCTCCTGCTTCTCCTGCTGTGGACCAACCCTTCCGACACCCACACTCTCTTTGTGTCACGGGACAGGTTTGGACCCAAGAGCTGCACACAGACACCAAAGGCAGATAGTGGTATTTATTGGGGATAAATATCACACATAGACAGGGACAGGCAGAGATGTAGTCGGGGACAGGCAGGTGATCAGAACCGGGGCAGGGTAGACGAACCAGGCAGGGGCAGGCAGAGGCGTAGTCAGGGACAGGCGGTAGATCGGGAACCAGGCAGGGACAGGCAGAAGCGTAGTCAGGGACGGGCGGTAGATCGGGAACCAGACAGGGCGGCAGGTCCAGGGCAGGCAGGGTCGGCAACGGGAATCAGTCCGGGTACGCTGGAGAGTCTGTGTCATCAAGCAAGGAACAATCTGGCAAAGTATGAGTGTGCGGGGTAGACTTAAATAGCCAAGTAATAATGATGCGCGGGTGAGAATTAAACAGGGGGGCGTGGCTATCCGGTAGTGCGTAGTGGGAGCGAGGAGACAGGAATGTGGAATGCGATAAGGGGGCGTGGCTATTCGGGCGAGTGCTGTGGAAGCGAGGATGCAGGAGGGAAAACTGTGACACTTTGAATGGCTTATCTTTCTTTCAAACAGATTGCAGGTGCAATAAGTCATAGAGAAGTGTGTAAATAAGTTAGAATGGTAATTGTGTATGCACAAAGGACAAGTGTTAGTCAAAGCAGTGTTGTCAGATGTGTGCTCTCATAGTGCTGATGGTTCAGGGTCGATAGGCCTATATCACACTTCCTGCTTCCGGAGCCTTAAAAATCATAGAGCAGTGTACTCTTACTTCCGGTAGTTACCCCAGATATGTGACAAACTGCCTCCCCTCCTCTCTGTTATTGTAATGTACCGGCTGCTCAACGTCTAAACAAAGACAGCCCTACCTCAGTTTACACCATTTACCCAAAAACGAACTCCTCCGCAAGTCGCGTATGTCGTATGTCTGCAGTTTGCACTTTGACAAGGAGAGCATATACGTCTCGAAAAGTGGGCGGAATAGGCTAATAATGTCGGGTATGTGTATGATTAAAAGCACTGGTCCTGACCCCCACACACACTCCATCTCTCATCCGAATAGAGCCACATAATGTCGGGTATGTGTGTGATTAAAAGCACTGGTCCCAAGTAGGGCTGGGCGATACGGACCAAAACCCGGGATTTTTAGGCTGCATCGCGATATACGATATATATCGGTATTTTATACAAATTTGGTTTTAACTCAATGCCACAAGTATGTCACAAGCACTTTTATTTTAACATTATTTTAACTCATATTCAAAAGAATAACAGGCATTCCCTTTTAGAAAATATACAGCTGCACACTACATATTAACACGTAAATGAAAAGGTACATTAAAATAATCAAAATCCATCAAGCCTATAGCCTATATTAAATACATAGGCATACCTCTGCTCCTACACAAAATTGCCTTCGTTATATGGCGATATATCCAGATAGAGCCACAAGACACAATGTCGGGGAATTGTATGATTCGGATTTAGACTTCTTCACTGTAGTGTTCATTCACTAGTTGAACCACATCGTCTGGACCGACTTTTGGAAGGTTATGCAGTGATGTTGTCCAGCGATAACTGTCCTCCATGGTGAATGCCAAGCTGAATGCATTAACCGGAACTTGGGACACACTGCTTCAGCGGTTTTTAACGGGTACTTCCGGCTTTCTAATCTAACGTGATATAGGCCTATTGCTTTGTTTTACAGAAAGACTTTTAAAACGGAACCGTGTTGGAATGACACTCCGTATGGTTTACTTATGGATATATCATTTACTTCAACACACAGCAATAAATGGCTATTATTAACGGGGGTTAGTTGGTTAGGTTAGTGGTTACTTGCGTCAAAATCTGAATTCCTTTCGGATAATAACAACGATAATGCTTTCAAAACTCCCCAAATCCAGGCTCTCAGAGTGTCGACCACAGTGCTGACAGATTGCAGTGTTGAGCTCAGACAGGATCTCTTTTTACATTTCAACGAGGTAAAAAACTGCTTTTAACACGCAGCTTTAGATGAGTCTACCAGTTGTAACGTTCTTTAGTTTTCAAGAAAAGGCAGTTTACATCACGGTGCTTCTTGAATGAACAACACTCTTGGTTTTGAACACACAGAGCTCCATGTAGAATCATCACCACCTCGTATCACAGCCCTCCGAAAGAAGAGAGAGTGTGTCTCCACATACTTCCATGCACACACACTCCTCACCCCCCATCCCCTGACCTAAAAACAGGAGTATTACCTCTGAATACATACAGTACATAGTAGGGTTTGTATAGGAGGGCCAGATGAATGGGAGAGCTTTATGTGATCGGAACAAAGTGTTTGCTCCCATATTATTATTATCATTATTAATATTTTCCTTCCACTGCACTCTTGTTGACAGTGTTTCGAATAACAATACATCTCTGATAATGGCAGCAGACAGCAGGTGCTGCCTTCCTTGGAGGGCAGGGGGCTTCATGGAGCCACAGTCTGCCTCATCCTCCCAGTGCTCCCAGTTAGCATGGGCGCTGTGCTCATTAGCCGTCGGAGACTGGGGAGATGGGGAGCTACAGGCCTGAGTCCATGGAAACACTACTGCTGAAGACCGGATCCACAGAGAGAGACATCCCCTCCAGCAGAGAAAGACTGTTCTTCTCCCTCTCCCCCCCACCCAGTTTACTTCCCTCCAATCGCGTCATAAGTTAACTCTCCAAAATGAGACATAACTAAGAACAAAGTGGAGCCTGATGGAGAGAAAAAAGTTAGTTGTCATGGTTCCGTGTGCACCAGGACGATGCCTAGTTCAAAGGCCTCCATGGCTATCCCATGAAATGCCTTTCCTTGGCAGTTGATTTCCAGTACCTCTTCAAAGTGGTGGTGGAGGTGGTGGTGGTGGTGGTGGAGGTGGTGGAGGTGGTGAGAGAGTAGAGAGAGAGAGAGAGAGAGAGAGAGAGAGGAGAGAGAGAGAGAGAGAGAGAGAGAGAGAGAGAGAGAGAGAGAGAGAGAGAGAGAGAGAGAGAGAGAGAGAGAGAGAGAGAGAGAGAGAGAGAGAGAGAGAGAGAGCCGGTTGCGCTGTAGCCTCCTAGCCATCAAGGTCTGCAGTGAGAATGAGCTTAGCTTAGCTCATCCTGCCTGCGTGGAGCTGGCATGTTCCACTTGTCACTCTTGTCCTGACTCTTCTGACAAAACGCTAACTCTATGGAAGTGCTAAGCAGTACAAAGGTGTGTGTGGGGTGATCCATGAGATGTAGGTTAAGATTTCAGATTTTGTGGGAGGGAAGGGTTGGACAGACAGACGGCAGCCCTCCCCGGCGTCAGGGACGACAACTTGAATGTCGTCCACTCCGTCTTTTCCTATTAATTAGATCTTCACTGAAGGGTACCCAAGGTACACAACAATGGGCGAGAGAGAGATATAGAGAGAGAATTAGAATGATTGATCAAAGTGGCTCCACAGCCGTGACAGGAGGTGGTGGTGGAGGTGGTGGTGGTGGTGGTGGTGGTGGTGGTGGTGGTGGTGGTGCTTTGAGTGTTTGTGTTCACAGCCAGAGAGAGATAGAGGAGTGGAGAGAAGGAAGAGGAGGTTATCTGAGGTGGTTCATAAACCGTGGGCATTGTCTTCAGAAGATGATGATACCATGGAGAGAACAACATAAGGGATGAGAACTCATCACAGGGCAAAATAAAACATTCCAGTACGTTCTTTGTTATTGTTCCAAACGGATGTTAATCCTTGGAGTAGTTTTTCTCAGAGAGAAAACCTAAATGTTTTTGATATTTGTGGTTCTGTGCTTTTATTTAGCTTATTGTCTTGCTTGTCCAAGGTGAACTACACAGTGTTAATAATAATAATTATCGTGGTGTTAAAGTATTCACCTATACCCTTTACCGATTTAGCGAAACTATTTTCTGTTGTTGTGTTGTTAAACTGTTTTCTTTTATCAGCAAAGATGGAATTCACAGGTACCTCCCACGTAGCGCTGTTCTGCTCACTGTTCTTTTTTCACGTCAATTATGGCGTGTGGCGTATGGCCATATTCCCCAAATGTGACTTCCTGTCTCTCGATACATGGAGCCCTGAAATGCATGAATACAAATCAGCCACGTGTCCTATCCTAAAAAATTGACCATGGTTAGCATTTTCACTGACACTTAATTCAGATCATGTCAATCAATTTGCCCACTGTTGAAATTACCCAGACTCCCCTCACACTGATGCAGGCTCTGGATCGGGTCCAACCAGGCACTGGCCTCCTCCTTAGAGTTGGTCTCTCTCTCTCTCTCTCTCTCTCTCTCTCTCTCTCTCTCTCTCTCTCTCTCTCTCTCTCTCTCTCTCTCTCTCTCTCTCTCTCTCTCTCTCTCTCTCTCTCTCTCTCTCTCTCTCTCTCTGTCCTGTGCTCATCCATACTGTAATCTCAGAGGGAGGAAAGCTGTCTTTCTGGCAACACAAATTAAAAAACATGTACAAACAAATATAAACACATACACGCACGGCTACAGTGCATGTGCCACCCACATGTTGTGACCCAACGAGACCGGCTAGCCAAATGTGCCAGAGAACCCAGAAGAAGAGACAGGACACCGAAAACAATGGATAATGTCTTTACTGAAAGATCCACAAACTCAAAAAACAACAACAGGGTAGGGTTGGATAGGTTACGAGGTATGGTCGACACGAGGAGATGGTCCAGAGGGTGGAACGCGGAGAGGGTCATTGGAGCAGGGGGGGGGGGGGGTTAGGTTGAGACGTGACGTAGTCGGACCTGGAGACACAGGTTCTCGAGTAGGAGGGAGCCATAAGGTTCTCAATGATCAAGCACCCGACGTCGGTCTTCGGCAGCCTTAAGAAGGGTAGATCCCATCACACACCGGACGACCGCCCGAGAGCCCCCGGGTTCTCCCGATAGAAGTCGTCCAGCAGGGAGGGGTCAGCTAGATAGCCCTCCCAATCCACAAGGTACTGGACCACGTGGAGGGTCAGGAGGTTCGCTGTCTCGGCCGCCGAGGGAAGCCTTGGGAGGGAAACAAAATGAACAGCCTTGGAGAAGCAGTCAACCACGGTCAGGATGGTGTCACAGCCTTGGGACACGAGAAGCCCAGTGATAAAGTCCGAGGCTATGTGGGACCATGGGCGACTGGGAACGGGGAGGGGGTGCAGGAGGCCTGCTGGAGAGCGATGTGAGGCCTTGCTGTGAGGCTACAAACCCCTTGACATCCTTCCTGAGGGTGGACCACCAGAACCTCCGGCTGATGAACTCCACCGTCCGCCGCTCCCTTGGGTGACAAGCCAAGTGGCTGGAGTGGCCCCACTCCAACACCTGCGGGCTTGATGAACAGCCTGCAAAACCCAGGAAGCGCCTGAGCTGCGTGCGGTCAGTAGGGCGCGGCCATTCTACCACCGCCTTGACCTTGGCGGGGTCTGCACGCATCTGTCCACCATTGAGTTGGTGTGGGAGACGCACTTCTTTGCCTTAACGTAGAGCCTGTTCTCCTGTGCTGGTGGTGTTCCTCCATGGACCTAGAGAAAATCAAGATGTCGTCCAGGTACACCACCACAAAGACGTTTAGCATGTCCCTCAGCACATCATTCACAAGGCTTTGGAAAACCCCAGGGGCATTGGACAGACCAAACGGCATGATGTGGTACTCATAGTGGCCGAGACGGTTATTGAAGGCAGTCTTCCACTCGTCACCCTCCCTGATCCTGACCAAGTGGTAAGCGTTACGAAGGTCCAATTTGGTGAACACCCGGGCGTGCGTGAGTGGCTCGAAAGTGAAATTAAGAACAGGCAGGGGGTACTTATTCTTCACCGTGATGTCGTTCAGTGCCCGATAGTCTATACAGGGCCTCAGGCCACTGTCCTTCTTAGCCACGAAGAAGAAGCCCGCTGCGAGGGGCGAAGACAGCGGCTTTATAAGGCCTGAGGCTAGGGACTCTGCGATATAGTTGGGCATCACCTCCTTCTCAGGCTGGGAGACGTTGTAGAGCCGCCTCTTAGGTAGGGCAGCCCCAGGAAGGAGGTCGATGGGACAATCATAAGGCCGGTGAGGGGGGAGTGAGAGGGCTCTGTCCTTGCTAAACACCAGATAGAGGTTGTGATACATGTGAGGTACCCCAGTGATATCTGGCGGAGAGGACACAGGCCTGGAACCGCTGGACGAAGACAGGGCGGAGTGCACAGGTAGCGTGACAAGCCGTACCCACCCCATGATCCGCCCAGATGTCCAGGAGATGTGAGGGTCATGCCTCTCCAGCCAGGGTCTACCCAACACTAGAGGTGTTGGGTAGGTGTCTGAATGTTAACTGTACCCAAACATGGACTCCCTGCTGTTAAGCCAGTTGAACCGAGTTTACAAAATAGTGTAACGGACACCAGCAGGTGGCGCTGTGCAGTGTGTAAACCTCACTCCCCGATGCCTAAATAGACATTCTAGCGATGAAGCTTACATTAGCATAATGTTTCCGGTGTGATTCCACTCACTATGTTCTGGCAGTGCTCTTTATAGAGCATCAATGTCCCGGATGATCTGACCCTGAGCTGCTGTCTCGTGGCTTTGGTAAAATCACCTGTCTATAATTGGCCCTGGGCCACAGTGGATCTATAATGTCAGGGGGGCCCAGGGAGTACACACATACAGGTATATGACCCCGAGATCCAGCCTCATGTTCTGTCACACACCATCCTCGGCCGTCCATCTCTGGATTGTGGACATAATAGATTAGTGGCGTGTTGATCTGGGGGTCAAAGATGCTGTTAGTCATACTGTTAGCAACGTGGTTCAGAGGTTTAGGAGGAGGACAGTGAAGAGAAGGAGAAGAGAAGGAATGACAGTGAAGAGAAGGATAAGAGAAGGAATGACAGTGAAGAGAAGGATAAGAGAAGGAATGACAGTGAAGAGATGGAGAAGAGAAGGAATGACAGAGAAGAGAAGAGAAGAGAAGGAATGACAGTGAAGAGATGGAGAAGAGAAGGAATGACAGTGAAGAGATGGAGAAGAGAAGGAATGACAGAGAAGAGATGGAGAAGAGAAGGAATGACAGTGAAGAGATGAAGAAGAGAAGGAATGACAGTGAAGAGATGGAGAAGAGAAGGAATGACAGAGAAGAGAAGAGAAGAGAAGGAATGACAGTGAAGAGATGGAGAAGAGAAGGAATGACAGTGAAGAGAAGGAGAAGAGAAGGAATGACAGTGAAGAGATGGAGAAGAGAAGGAATGACAGTGAAGAGATGGAGAAGAGAAGGAATGACAGTGAAGAGATGGAGAAGAGAAGGAATGACAGTGAAGAGATGGAGAAGAGAAGGAATGACAGTGAAGAGATGGAGAAGAGAAGGAATGACAGTGAAGAGATGGAGAAGAGAAGGAAGACGGACACTTGTGTGGAATAGGCCACAGAATCGTACCCAGCGTATGGCCTTCAAGCCTCGCGTGCTAGCGAGCCATCTGTTTTTTTTTCTCACATTTTGTTATACTTACCCCCTTATAAATATATATATATATATATACATATATATAGCCCCTCCTCTTTCATTTCTGTGTGTCTGTGTCCGTGTACCTGTGGAGTCTGTGTAAGCTAATGGTTTGATGTCGGGGTGATCTTCCTCTGAGTTTTATTGCGGGCGTGGCCGCCCCCCCGTGGCGTCCCCTTTGATGGTGGATTGTCATGCTCCGCCACACTCTGCTGCACCAGCGCGCCTCACACACGGACCCCCGCCTGCTGCCCTAAAAGAAAAAGAGATGGCAAGCAATTAGAGCGCCATCTGTAGTTGGGACGAGCACAGCGGGCACCACCGGAGCTTCACAGAAGACTTGTGCTCTGGCATATGATCCCCGCATAACCGTGGACACCCTGCACATTTTAATTAGCCCTCTCCACTGTGTGGAACGGGCAGTGTGTGCGTGTGTGTGTGTGTGTGTGTGTGTGTGTGTGTGTGTGTGTGTGTGTGTGTGTGTGTGTGTGTGTGTGTGTGTGTGTGTGTGTGTGTGTGTGTGTGTGTGTGTGTGGGTACGTGCACGTGAGAGTGTGCACGGTGTGTGTATTTGAACAAACACTTCTGGGAATTTGCGTTGGACACAAAGTCGGGCAAATGTTGACCTTCGGTGATGCAGGCGCTGATCAGGGATCAGACTTGTTGTTGTTATTGTTGCTGTTTTCTAACCCAAGGGAACGGAACACAGCAATGTGTTCAGTGCTCTGCTAACACCAAATATGCTAATGTCTCACTCCTAATGCAGAGTCTACATTGAATATATTATTGTATAATATTATTATATTATTGCACAAAAGTGAATGGGAATGTGTTTTGGATTGAATGGGTACAGAAAAGAAAATCCATAACCCGCCTGTAAACAAAACAATCCATCCAATAAATCCATAAAGCATATGTTGATATTCACAACTGCACTTAATTATTCCATGTTTGCTATTGTCACACCGTGATTGCTTTGTACAAAATAGAATTAGCATAAACCCTGTTAGAATTAGAAATAAACATATTGATCATTCCGGGTAGGTTTTATGTTTAATTGCTCCTGTAATAAAACATAAAACCCTGTCTGAAAGCACTATGTTGTAATGTAAACAAATAGAAAGCAAATCTACAGCATCCTCCATCATGGTGCTCTGCTAACTCTTAACTCTCTCACTTAAACGCTTGATGCATGAGATCCATCCACTCAGGGTTTCAAGCCCCTGAAGACAAACGCTAGATAGCTAGCAGCGTCTGATGATGTGATGGGGTTGTCTCTAACAATGGGAACAGCAGATAGCCCACGGGAGCAGTTTGCTTTTGCTTGAAGATCTTCAGAGTCGTGTTTTGCTGAAATGTATTTGCGAGCTAGCTAGCTATCTAGAGTGTCGCTTAAATGTTGCCCTGCCCTAGTTTTGTTCAATAGCTTGAAGACACCAAAGTGGTTCAATTCTGGTCTAAAAATACCAAGAATTTAACAATAACAATGGGACACACACATAACTATAGCATTGTGGATGATGTAGTATCCTTCTCTGCTGCCAATTGAAGGTTATCTATAGTCAATAACATTAAATGTTTAGTGTCATTATGACTATCCATTGACCTTTCACACTCAGGCGATGGGATCAGACACGTTAGTGTGACCTTATAATAGAGCAGTGCTGTCCAGCGCTGATGTCTTTATCGTCACAACACATTTTCCATTACTCAACTTCAATGCAGCCAGCCCTCAGACCTTCACTATTAGCTGAAGTCCCTTAAAGCTATTTTGTTATTTCATCAATAATTTAATAGATTCGATTCGAATGTATTGTCATTGTACAAGTACAATGCTGCCTCATCGTTGTTTTTGATCAGGCCCACCACCGTTGTGTTGTCTGCAAACTTGAGATGATTGTGTTTGTACCATGTACAGGAGTGCAGTCGTGGGTGAAGAGGGAGAAGAGGAGAGGGCTCAGCACACAACCCTGGGGGACACTGGTGCTCAGGGTAAGGGTGGAGGAGGTGAGATTGGCTAATCTGACAGACTGGAGTCTTTTGGTTAGGAAGTCTAATAACCAGTTACAAACAGAGTGGTTAATCAAGATTCCTGGTTTTCATGAGGTCACCAAGTTTGAAGATGAGTTTGTTAAATGCTGAGCTGAAGTCGATGAACACCGTTCTCAGGTGGGTGTTGCTCTCATCCAGGAGGGAGATAGCAGAGTGAAGGGCTGAGGAAATGGCGTTGTCCGTGCTCCGGTTCTAACGGTAGGCAAATTGGTGTTAATCCAGTAAGGGTGAGAGGCCAGACCAGCCTCTCGAAGCACTTCATGATGATGGGGGTGAGTGCAACAGGGCGGAAGTCGTTGAGGCTCGCGGCCTTTAATAGAGTTAAATAAAGAGGGAGTTAATAGATGCATCTATTTCAACAATGCCCATTATTATTATTATTATTATTATTCTTAAAAACATTAAGGTATTGTTAACCTTTTCCTGAACCCTCTGAACAATTATTTTGAGCTGGCGTCCGTTACACTCATTCATAGTCCAGTCCAGCTGAGCTGATGGAGCATGGCGTTAAGACTGCCAGGGTCAGGCCTTTGCGTAGGTGTTTACTGTCGGTGCATATGGTGTAAAGCAGTATTATTCTATGCTTGTTTCTAATTGTTGTATTGTTTATTTAAAGTCATTGTTGAAAAAAAAAGGCTGACGCTTCAAATTAAACTCCACTCTCCACAAAAATTCAGAAAAATAATCGAATGAAGACAGTGTCAGCGGCTCAGGACCCGAGTCCAACGCCGCTCAGAGATTAAGGGTGGCCTCTTCCCTCCCTTTAAAAACAAGAAGACGGTTTGATGCCCACTTCCTTCCTGTCCTTCTCACAAGGTGCCTGTTTATTGATTTATTGATTGATTAACACTTTCCTGAAAAACTGTGAGCTCCTCGCACAAAAGAAGACAGTGGAGCCGCTGAATGGCCGACTAAGCTGGAGGAATATTGAATTCTGCTGAGATCCTCATAAGCCGGTCCTCTTTGTGTTTCATTCCTGAGCACGGGAGGGTGATAGGGTGTGTGTGGGTGTGTGTGTGTGTGTGTTTGTGTGTGTGTGTGTGTGTGTGTGTGTGTGTGTGTGTGTGTGTGTGTGTGTGTGTGTGGAGGGTACTGCAAAGTAGGCAGGCCTACTGTAAACCAGTCACAGAGCATTGAGAACTTTGCTGCATCTAATGAATGCTCATGACCTATTTTACATTAGCTTAGACTCAGATTTGGCGTCACTACGCAGAATACATGCACACAAGAACAGAGACAACACAATGCAGTAAGCTATTTGACCCCATGCTGCAGATGCTTTAGATGATTCAGCGGTGCGGCTTGTTTTGCTCAAGCTAAGCAGTTCTTGTTGCTAAAATGGGGCTTCTGATGTTGCATCTTATCACAGTTGCTGAGTGTGGATGGTGGGTGTGTTTGTGTTTTCATGGGTCCCTCGGTGACAGAGAATGCATGTGCAGCAGTGAGTCTGTAGATGTAGAGAGCCGCCCCTCAAAGAATGGAGCTCAGATACAAACAACTAAACAAAAACAAAAGCAAGATACAAGAAACAAGATACAAGATGCTTTATTGGCCATTTAGTACAATGGAATGCTTACTCCCTATTCCCTCACGCAGTATGAATTTGTAAAACAATACTATAAAAAATACTATATACAATAAAAATGAACATAAAAAGAACAATTTGGGGCAGATAATATTTACATGTTTTGAATTGTGCAAAATATTTAAAAAGCATTAAAAGTGCCAGTTGTGAAGCAGCATCATGAATACAGTGCAGTACAGTGAAAGTTCACTAGCCACCATTGGCCTATTCCGCTTTTCCTTAGGCACCGCAAGTTAAGACGCGCTGGTGTGCCTTCTTCAGCATGACCTCCGTGTTGTGGGTCAACGCCAGGTCGTCGGAAATATGTAGGCCAAGGAAACGGAAGCAGCTGACGACTTAGACCTGTGTCCTGTCCAAGCTGATGGTGGAGTGGGTTCCCCGGTGGCTCCTGAAGTCCACGATGAGCTCCTTAGTCTTGCTGACTTTCAGTGCGAGGCTGTTGTCCTCGCACCATCGCATCGGCCGGACTACCTCATCTCTGTACTCTGTACTCTGAAGACGCGGGATGGAACTCCCCTTGTAGTTGGAGAGGACCCTCATACCTTGCCACATACGTCTGGTGTCAGAGCCCCCGAACTGTAATTCCAATTGGTTTTTGTAATCCAATTTACCCTTCTTGATGGCTTTTCTGAGTTCATTCTTGCCTTCTTGTAGTTATCAGAGTGGCCCGTTGTGAAAGCGGTACTCCGTTCCTTTAGTTTGTTCCGTATGTCAGCATTAATCCATGGTTTGCGGTACAGGAATGAGCGAACAGACCTGGTGGGGATGCATTCCTCCACTAGCCTGTAAATGTATGCTGTGACATGATCTGCATACACATACAGGTCAGTGATGTTGAATACACTCCAGTCCGTGATTTCCAAACCACCCTGCAGATCCTGTAGTATGGCGTCATCTGTCCAGCGACACACGTTCTTTACAGCGGTGGACGTGGACTTCAACTTCTGTTTGTAAGCAGGAAGTAGATGCACAGGGGCGTGGTCTGATTTGCCGAAGGCCGGCCGTGCAACAGCGTGATAAGCGTGCTTAATGGTGGTGTAGCAGTGATCAATAGTCTTGTTGTGTCTTGTCTGTATTATTTTTTTTACTTTTTTAAATTGCAGTGGTTAAAGTCCCCCGCTACGTCGGGGACTCCCTCGGGGTAGCGATTCTGAAGTTTGCTCCGTTCATAGTGGTTCTCATGGACGCTAAATCCAGCTATGGGTTTGTTTTGTAGTCCTACCTACGGGAACTGGGTCCACCATTTCTACAGCCCACCCCTTTCTGCTGCTAAATCTTAAGACACTTTTTATTCAGATAAAAGTGTCTGCTAAATATAATAAACAGTAGTAAACATTCTCACTGGCATTGGACCACATCCTCCAATAATACACATGATAGAATCATCAGACTGTAGCCTTCGTCTTTCTCCCACCAATTCCATGATTATTATCCTTTGAAAATGACCAGCTGAATCTACCATGCATCTCACCTGGGGAGCTGCACCCACAGTGATGCAATCACAACCTCAGGCCTCCACAATGGCCTCCAACCAGATGCCATCCCCTGTAAAATAGGATGCTATCAGCGTCTATGGCGATGCTATCAGCATCCACCAGCCTGGAGATGGTTTCCAATTCATAGCCTCCCAGACTGACCACCCCCCCCACACCCCCACCCACCTGGACAGAGATATGTGAGACGGTGCAGCCAAAGCCAGTCCATCTGGGACCATCTTACTTAGGGGGTCAATGGAGCACAGCAGTGGCTGTGTGTGTGTGTGTGTGTGTGTGTGTGTGTGTGTGTGTGTGTGTGTGTGTGTGTGTGTGTGTGTGTGTGTGTGTGTGTGTGTGTGTGTGTGTGTGTGTGTGTGTGTGTGTGTGTGTGTGTGTGTGTGTGAGTGATTGTGTGTATGTGTGTGTGTGTGCGTGTAGCCTCCGGGCCAGGTTGTGGTGGTATACCTGCTTCATGCTGTATGCCTCTAATGAGTGCTGAGGAGGGACATGATGGAGAGTATCACCGTTTCACCTTTCATTACGCTGGCGTAATGAAATCAGTTAGCGTGAGGTAGCTGAAAGGTGGAGGGGTGGGGCTGAGAAGGAGGCAGGGAGGGGGAGGGGGAGGGGGTGGCTATGAGTCAGCCTCCTGGGAAACTTATATAAATTAAAAGCAGATGCTTAAGCTGGAGTTAAGACGTTCTTATTCAGTAGTTTGCGTTGTACAGCGGGAGTTTAGAGGTTCTTAGTCAGTCGTTTGCGTGGTACAGCAGGAGTTTAGAGGTTCTTAGTCAGTCGTTTGCGTGGTACAGCAGGAGTTTAGAGGTTCTCAGTCAGTAGTTTACGTGGTACAGGGTGTATTTAGAGGTTCTTAGTCAGTAGTTTGCATGGTACAGGGTGTGTTTAGAGGTTCTTAGTCAGTAGTTTGCGTGGTACAGGGTGTATTTAGAGGTTCTTAGTCAGTAGTTTGCATGGTACAGGAGGACGTTGGCGAGGTTTAAGGAAGGCCGTTAAGAACCGTGGAGGGCGCAGGTGCCACATGCCACAGAGCAGAGCGGCGATGACTTTGTTTTCCTGGCATACATCATCCCCAAAGTTTTTATCGCCTCTTCTCACAACGAAAGCTCCATCCAACTGTGCTATGCAGCAGCATGTGTGTGCAACACGTTTATATTCATTTATCAAAACAGATGTTCTGAGTAAGGGGGCACATTCAATATACACTCACAATGAATCATGGGAAACAGAAATAAATAATTCATACAAAATATGGAGGAATAACACACGGTAAACATCTGTGTCCAGGCAATTGGTTAACGCGTGCTCAGCTAAGGAGCAGAGGCTAACGCATGCTAATTGCTTTCTCCCCGTTCCCCAGCTCATGTTCTTCCATTCCCTGCTTCTCATTCGTTGTCTTGATCCGGTGGACCAAGACGGCGGGCAGCGTGTCCGACCGCTTCCAGGACTCCAGCGTGTTCAACGAGACGCTGCACATCACCAAGATCCTGAGAACCCAGGGAGGGCGCTACTACTGCAAGGCAGAGAACGGCCTGGGCTCCCCCGCCATCAAGTCCATCCGCGTGGACGTCTACTGTAAGTAGGGCTTCCTTCACCGTCAACGTTTGAGGGCTGACTTAGTCGCGGTTAGTCTCAGCGTTGACACATTATGGGGCATGGCTAATCCTGGTACTGATGTTTTCCAGGTTTTCTCGCCAAATTCTGATCCCGTTTCCCCAAGTAAATAACGTGAGAACAATCCCAGTAAAAACAACGAACAACGTCTCCATTGTGTCTTCATTCATACCCTGGGAAAAATATTTAACCCTAATCTTTACATTTGTCTTTTGTATAATTTGATTGTTACAGTCCATGTCTTTTCTACTCGCTTGAGTAATATTTCGCAAAGAAACAACCAGAAACAAATGCTTTAGATCTCTACTAGAAGAACGACGGAAGGTCAGATCCCTCGCTTGGGGGCATCCTAACAGATGTTGTAGAGCTACACCTTTACACATTTTTTTGTTACATAATTAGTGTTGTCAGCGTGGTGAAAGAGAAAAGGAAACCACCTTATATAACCCAGTCCAGCACAGAGCTGAGCTCCGAGTAGGGAAACAAGGCAGGATATTCAGATCCGTGGCGTCCCCAGAGAATGACTCTGTCCCTCTCTCTCCCGAGGATGTTAATAAAGCAATAGGGATTGTGCAATAGGGACATTGACAAAGTAGTCGTCCAAAACGTTTGCCAGAGCACGAGGGAACAGGGTAATGATACTGTTGTCTATTGATTTTGTATTGATCGGCTTGATTGTTGGTGAGGAGAAATGCAGTTCCCACTTATAACTAATAACTTGGCGGACGGTGGGTGAGAACCCTGCCGTTGAATAATGTGGACACGGGTATGTATACATCCATGCATTCTCTCTAAGGAGGGAAAGTTTAGTGATTGAAAGTGACAGTCACATTACTGATCTGTCAGGGTGCTACTATTTACAATGTATTAGTACTATGTATGTCATTTGCCATGATAAACCAATGTTAAACCTGCCCTATGTATGTTGTTTACATTAGTAACCTCTAACCCAGGGGTCGGGAACCTTTTTGGCTGGGAGTGCCAAAAAAGACAACTATTTCTAAATGTATTTCCTTGCGAGCCATATATTTAATAATATTGAATGCAAGTAAGACATACATTTTTTAAGTATAACACATCCCCGAGTACTAAAAGCGCTATATATAATAAATATCTTTATTCTTCTTAATAATCTTGGTGATATACTGTAGCTAACCAATAATAAATTAAATACGTCTTACCATTAATGCGACTTCTGGTGCTGCGTGGTTCTGCTGATGGCATTGTAGTCTGGTTCATAAGCGGTGAGGTTAAGCTTCATGCAGGCGTTGAGGCTTCCATCAATTAATCGTGAGCGTAGGTTGGTCTTAATGTTCCTCAGATGCTAGAAAGACTGCTCACAAGCATATGTAGAGCCAAACATGGTCAATATGGCAATACTCCCATGCTGCATTGTGTGGTATGTGACAGGAAGCTCGTTCCAAGTTGTAAGAATCAGCTGGTCTTCAGGTCTAATTTCTGTCCACTTGTGTTCACTCGCCAGCTCTGCTCGCTGTCGCGCAAGTCTTTCCAACTCTCCATTAAGTGAGTTGAACTTACTCACCCACATGTCTGACGCCTTCAGGTCAGCAACTTCCAGCTCAAAGTCTCTGATGGCGACCCCGGGGATACATTTCAGGTCGACTTTGTCCACTGCACACTCGTGTGGATGAGTGATGAATTAAAAAAGATCAGTGTGCTCACGAAATTTTCTAAAACGCGCTTTGAATGACTGCAGGAGATCGGATGGGAAGCCAGCTAGCTGCTGGAGAGAAAAATGTTGAGTGGGGTCACTTGATAAGCACGCATCTCTAAATGATCACAGTGTTTCAAAGTGCAATAGACGACCTGTTTAAATGTCCCTGGTGAAGAGTTCCAGCTTGCTTTCAAATGCCAACACTGCTTGTAGATAATATTGTACTTCCAATACCTTGCATTTTCAGATTGAGCTGGTTCAGATGGCCAGTTATGTCCACGAGATAGTGAAACTGGAGGAGCCACTCTGTGTTAGCTAGCTCAGGATGCTCGACTTCTTTCATTTCAAGAAAAGTCTAGATTTCACTCAGGCAAGCTGCAAAACGGCTGAGAACTTTCCCCCTTGACAACCAACGCACATTAATGTGTAAAACCAGACAGGGATAATTATTCCCAACTTTGTCTAACAGTGCTTCAATCTGGCGATGATTTAAATTTGAGTTGACCACTGAAATGACCAGCGACATTACCTCACCAAGCTGCTGGCCACATGTTTGAGCACAAAGCGCCTCCTGGTGCAGAATGCAATGAAAACTTAGGATGGGTCTATTTTCATGTTCACAAAGAAGCGCTACAAATCCTTTGTTCTTCCCCAACATATAGCAGGGTGCACCATCAATACACACAGAAATCAGCTTATCCATCATTAGATTTTTTTCTTTAGCGAACTCCATGAAAGACTCAAATAAATCCTCTCCTCTTGTTGACCCTTTCATTGGCAAAACAGCAACACTTTCCTTGCGCAGTGTGTCACCTGCAGCATACCTCACAATTATACTAAACTGAGATAAATGGCTAACGTCTGTCGACTCATCTAAAGCGAGAGAAAAGTATGTCCCTGCGTTTATGTCCTTAATTTGTGTTTCCTCGACTTGATTTGCCATCATGATGGTACGATCCTGAACAGTTCTGGCTGACAGAGGCATGTCTTTTATTTGTTTGATTATCCTGTCTTTATCTGGGAAGTCATCAAACTGTTCATTGGCCACATCAAGCATGAATGTTTTGGCATACTTGCCATATGTGAATGGCTTTCCATTCCTTACTATGGCCAAAGCACCAGCAAAGCTAGCCGAATTCCCGTCACCTTGTTCATCCACGGAGTTGCTTAGGTTAAAATAGATCTGACAATTTTATATTTATATTTGGAATTTAAATAAAAAAATTCTAAACTAATTTCTGTTAAATGTTTTACTTTAAAATGGCACAGTATAGCTTGTGTAAAAAATGTAAAATAAATAAATCAATTGTAATTCTGCTCAAAATTGTGGGATCTCGCGACCCCTGCTCTATTGGCTTGAGCTGTAGCTACAGTTATTTTACATGGTAGACAAACACAGAACAAAATCATTTAAAGAGACACATTCCCTGGATGGATGGACTCATGGATGGGTGCATTTTATTCTTGTGAAACTCTGTAGTTCAAATATTTGTTGAATGCAGTAAAAAGCTATAGTAGAAGAGAGACACAGTGCAGGTTAAGCGGGAATCCTCCATACATGTGATCACTGGGGTTGGGGGTTGGGAGTTAGGGGTTAGAGGTTAGAGGTTAGGGTTTAGGGGCATTATGCTCAGGTAGGCTTGTGGCCAGCAAGGATCGAACCCGGTACCTTTTGTCGGGTTGACCCTAAACACGGCACGTATTCCTGGTTGACAAATTGACAAATCCAGAAATAACCAACAAACCAATTAAGGGTGAATCCAGGACAACAGTACAAACGGAAGCGGCACCACAGCACTCGAGGCGAGAGCCCGGTTATAGATCACACCATTAGTGATCACTCCATTAGTGATCACACCATTAGTGCATAACAGCAGCCCATTCATATTTCCACCACCGGCGCGTGCCTCAGATTACCGGAAACAGTCGGATTAAAGCAATAATGATCAGACGCGTGCTGCTTTAAGGAAGCCCTGGTGTTAAGCTCCCTCAGCAGGTGTTCTAGAGTCCTCTGGTGTCTCCTGCATAATTTAAAGGGCGCCGGCGTGAGGAACACCACTGAATTAGATCTCAAAATGTGGAATCTGATGGCTGGCGTTAGATAAAGAAGGAGTAGGAGCACGGTGAAACGGCACGGCAGTCACCAACGTGGGGAGCTGATGAAACACAAACACACAGGACACGATCCGGGAGATCCTCCATCACTGTGCTGTCCTTGATTCCACTTCCACTTCTTCTTCTTCTT
>CM051019.1:23362343-23367343 GCA_027704905.1 Muraenolepis orangiensis
ATCACCCACACACACCTTGTACTGTTAGCACTTCCATAGAGTTAGCGTTTGTCAGAAGAGTCAGGACAAGAGTGACAAGTGGAACATGCCAGCTCCACGCAGGCAGGATGAGCTAAGCTAAGCTCATTCTCACTCAGACCTTGATTGGCTAGGAGGATACAGCGCAACCGGCTCTCTCTCTCTCTCTCTTCTCTCTCTCTCTCTCTCTCTCTCTCTCTCTCTCTCCTCTCTCTCTCTTCTCTCTCTCTCTCTCTCTCTCTCTCTCTCTCTCTCTCCTCTCTCTCTCTCTCTCTTCTCTCTCTCTCTCTCTCTCTATCTCTCTCTCTCTCTCTCTCTCTCTCTCTCTCTCTCTCTCTCTCTCACCACCTCACCACCTCCACCACACCACCACCACCTCCACCACCACTTTGAAGAGGTACTGGAAATCAACTGCCAAGGAAAGGCATTTCATGGGATAGCCATGGAGGCCTTTGAACTAGGCATCTCCTGGTGCACACGGAACCCATGACAACTAACTTTTTTCTCTCCTCAGGCTCCACTTTGTTCTTAGTTATGTCCTTTTTGGAGAGTTAACTTATGACGCGATTGGAGGGAGAAGTAAAACTGGGTGGGGAGAGTAGGGTGGAGAGGGAGGAAGAAACAGTCTTTCTCTGCTGGACGGGGATGTCTCTCTCTGTGGATCCGGTCTTCAGCAGTAGTGTTTCCATGGACTCAGGCCTGTAAGCTCCCCATCTCCCAGTCTCCAACGGCTAATGAGCACAGCGCCCATGCTAACTGGGAGCACTGGGAGGATGAGGCAGACTGTGGCTCCATGAAGCCCCTGCCCTCCAAGGAAGGCAGCACCTGCTGTCTGCTGCCATTATCAGAGAGGTATTGTTATTCGAAACACTGTCAACAAGAGTGCAGTGGAAGGAAAATATTAATAATGATAATAATAATATGGGAGCAAACACTTTGTTCCGATCACATAAAGCTCTCCCATTCATCTGGCCTCCGATACAAACCCTACTATGTACTGTATGTATTCAGAGGTAATACTCCTGTTTTAGGTCAGGGGATGGGGGGTGAGGAGTGTGTGTGCATGGAAGTATGTGAGGACCACACTCTCTCTTCTTTCGGAGGGCTGTGTTACGAGGTGGTGATGATTCTACATGGAGCTCTGTGTGTTCAAAACCAAGAGTGTTGTTCATTCAAGAAGCACCGTGATGTAAACTGCCTTTTCTTGAAAACTAAAGAACGTTACAACTGGTAGACTCATCTAAAGCTGCGTGTTGTAAAAGCAGTTTTTTACCTCGTTGAAATGTAAAAAGAGATCCTGTCTGAGCTCAACACTGCAATCTGTCAGCACTGTGGTCGACACTCTGAGAGCCTGGATTTGGGGAGTTTTGAAAGCATTATCGTTGATATTATCCGAAAGGAATTCAGATTTTACTAACCCTAACCAACTAACCCCCGTTAATAATAGCCATTTATTGCTGTGTGTTGAAGTAAATGATATATCCATAAGTAAACCATACGGAGTGTCATTCCAACACGGTTCCGTTTTAAAAGTCTTTCTGTAAAACAAAGCAATAGGCCTATATCACGTTAGATTAGAAAGCCGGAAGTACCCGTTAAAAAACCGCTGAAGCAGTGTGTCCCAAGTTCCGGTAATGCATTCAGCTTGGCATTCACCATGGAGGACAGTTTATCGCTGGACAACATCACTGCATAACCTTCCAAAAGTCGGTCCAGACGATGTGGTTCAACTAGTGAATGAACACTACAGTGAAGAAGTCTAAATCCGAATCATACAATTCCCCGACATTGTGTCTTGTGGCTCTATCTGGATATATCGCCATATAACAAAGGCAATTTTGTGTAGGAGCAGAGGTATGCCTATGTATTTAATATAGGCTATAGGCTTGATGGATTTTGATTATTTTAATGTACCTTTCATTTACGTGTTAATATGTAGTGTGCAGCTGTATATTTTCTAAAAGGGAATGCCTGTTATTCTTTTGAATATGAGTTAAAATAATGTTAAAATAAAAGTGCTTGTGACATACTTGTGGCATTGAGTTAAAACCAAATTTGTATAAAATACCAATATATATCGTATATCGCGATGCAGCCTAAAAATCCCGGGTTTTGGTCCGTATCGCCCAGCTCTACTTGGGGACCCAGTGCTTTTAATCACACACATACCCGACATTATGTGGCTCTATTCGGATGAGAGATGGAGTGTGTGTGGGGGTCAGGACCAGTGCTTTTAATCATACACATACCCGACATTATTAGCCTATTCCGCCCACTTTTCGAGACGTATATGCTCTCCTTGTCAAAGTGCAACTGCAGACATACGACATACGCGACTTGCGGAGGAGTTCGTTTTTGGGTAAATGGTGTAAACTGAGGTAGGGCTGTCTTTGTTTAGACGTTGAGCAGCCGGTACATTACAATAACAGAGAGGAGGGGAGGCAGTTTGTCACATATCTGGGGTAACTACCGGAAGTAAGAGTACACTGCTCTATGATTTTTAAGGCTCCGGAAGCAGGAAGTGTGATATAGGCCTATCGACCCTGAACCATCAGCACTATGAGAGCACACATCTGACAACACTGCTTTGACTAGACTCCTTTGTGCATACACAATTACCATTCTAACTTATTTACACACTTCTCTATGACTTATTGCACCTGCAATCTGTTTGAAAGAAAGATAAGCCATTTCAAAGTGTCACAGTTTTCCCTCCTGCATCCTCGCTTCCACAGCACTCGCCCGAATAGCCACGCCCCCCTTATCGCATTCCACATTCCTGTCTCCTCGCTCCCACTACGCACTACCGGATAGCCACGCCCCCCTGTTTAATTCTCACCCGCGCATCATATTACTTGGCTATTTAAGTCTACCCCGCACACTCATACTTGCCAGATTGTTCCTTGCTTGATGACACAGACTCTCCAGCGTACCCGGACTGATTCCCGTTGCCGACCCTGCCTGCCCTGGACCTGCCGCCCTGTCTGGTTCCCGATCTACCGCCAGTCCCTGACTACGCTTCTGCCTGTCCCTGCCTGGTTCCCGATCTACCGCCTGTCCCTGACTACGCCTCTGCCTGCCCCTGCCTGGTTTGTCTACCCTGCCCCGGTTCTGATCACCTGCCTGTCCCCGACTACATCTCTGCCTGTCCCTGTCTATGTGTGATATTTATCCCAATAAATACCACTATATGCCTTTGGTGTCTGTGTGCAGCTCTTGGGTCCAAACCTGTCCCGTGACACAAAGAGAGTGTGGGTGTCGGAAGGGTTGGTCCACAGCAGGAGAAGCAGGAGAAGCAGGAGAACCAGGAGAACCAGGAGGAGCAGGGAGAAGCAGGAGAAGAAGGAGAACCAGGAGAACCAGGAGGAACAGGAGAAGCAGGGAGAAGCAGGGGGGAGCAGGAGAACCAGGAGGAGCAGGAGAACCAGGAGAAGCAGGAGAAGAAGGAGAAGCAGGAGAACCATGAGCAGCAGGAGGAGCAGGAGGAGCAGGAGAAGCAGGAGGAGCAGGAGGAGCAGGAACAGCAAGAGGAGCAGGAGGAGCAGGAAAAGCAGGAAGATCAGGAGGAGCAGGAGGAGCAGGAAGAATAGGAGAGAAGCAGGAACAGCAAGAGGAGCAAAATAAGCAGGAGGAGCAGGAGGAGCAGGATAAGGTAATTGCAGTCCATAACCCCACTACTTTGCTCTTGGGTCAGTTGGTTATTGGAAGTGCTGAAATCCAGGTCACTAAAACAAGAGCTTGTAATGGTAGACCTCGATGAAGATGACGAACAGTAGGAGCAGTGCTCACATGGGTAGGGATGAAGATAACTCACATCAATTGATCAATAGACACACAGAATGGTATTCATTTGCGTTTCATTTTCAAAGATTTTAGGACAATCTGTTGACCGGCCAAAACTATATAGCCAAGATCCGGATCTACTGCACTCAAAACTGGAAAGCAACTTCTGTAAAGCACCAGCAAAGAGCAGTACCGAGTGTGTGTGTGTGTATATTTATATGGGCGGCAGTATAGCTCAGGAGGTAGAGCGGTCGCCTCACAACCGTAAGGTCACTGGTTTGATCCCCCGGCTCCTCCTAGCAAAAACTGTCGAGGTGTCCTTGAGCAAGACACCCTAACCCTAACTGCTCCTGACGTGCTGGCTGTCTCCTTGCATGGCTGACTCCGCCGTCGGTGTATGAATGGGTGATGTGAGGCATGACTTGTGAAGCGCTTTGGATAAAAGCGCTATATAAAAGCCGGCATTATGTACTCATCTGCGATCGCTTCTCATCACTCAATGACAATTTACACCAGGAGGGGGCGCTTACAGATTCAACATTACCGGGGGGCCAACTGTGAAGAAGAATCGTAGCTATAGCGCATTAGCAAAAAGGTCAGATGGAATATGTCTGCAGTGAGGGAATATTTATGGCGAATAAAGGAAAAGAAAGAAGAAAGGCCAATTTTAATACACACACACACATGGCTTTGAATATGAACGTGAGAGATGGTTGTCCGGAACGATAAAAGAGAGAGCCAATCACGTGCCTCTGATTACCGGCTATAGTGAATCAGGCCTCAGGACAGCAGTAAATGTGACAGTTTGAGTTACTGAGGCAGCAGGGAGAGCCAGTTCTGACTGGTTTGAGATTGGATTCCAGGAACCATGGGTGGAGGTGGGGCATGGGAGCAGGGAGGATGGAGGGATCAGGGTGGAGGTGGGGCATGGGAGCAGGGAGGATGGAGGATAAGGGTGGAGGTGGGGCATGGGAGCAGGGAGGATGGAGGGATCAGGGTGGAGGTGGGCATGGGAGCAGGGAGGATGGAGGGATCAGGGTGGAGGTGGGGCATGGGAGCAGGGAGGATGGAGGGATAAGGGTGGAGGTGGGGCATGGGAGCAGGGAGGATGGAGGGATATGGGTGGAGGTGGGGCATGGGAGCAGGGAGGATGGAGGGATAGGGTGGAGGTGGGGCATGGGAGTAGGGAGGATGGAGGG
>CM051019.1:23372343-23385192 GCA_027704905.1 Muraenolepis orangiensis
AACCCTAATTGATGTAGTGACAAACATGGAAAATGCTAATAGTCCCAAATAATAAATTTGAAATTTCACATTTCATTTGCCATATTGCTGATTTTTTGATGAAGTATCAAAATGAACAACTGTGAACATTATTTTTATGTATGTTTAAATAGAAAAGACGACCTTTAGGCTTTGAATTAACCACAGTTGTATACGTATGGAGAATATAAATGTAATTTCAGTTAAATTTGTCATGTAGTGGAAATAACAGTATGAAATCTGAATGGCAGGTTCACGTCACACAAGTATTTTTACATTATTTATCTATTTTATTTCAAAAATTGCAAACAAAAAATCTCAACTCAAATAAGTAAATATGACGGTTAGTCATTTCATTCAGTTTTAATTATCCTTAAAATAGATCTAAAATGTTCAATTTAAAAGACAATGACAGTTATCATATTGACAGTTATCATGCCACAAACGAGCTCCCTCATTTTGGTTTCTTTTACAGTATAAACATATTCACCTATTCCAAATTTTGGATAATTTGCACAGTACGTGCAGATTTTGTTTTTTTTCCTTTCCTAGTCTTCCGATGGAGGTGGAAATGGAAAGTTTGTGGTGCTTCTGTTTCATGAAGATCTGAGCTTCTTAAACATTCTAAGCTTAAACACGGACATTTTGGCTGCCGCCATTCCTATATTCCTATATTCCTATCCGTGCATCCATGTCATGGAAGAACTCGTGGGAAAAGAGTCAGGAGTGGAAGAGTTGAAAGGGAGATGCTGATTCTGTAACATTTTATCTTAAATGTTGTTGCAAATTAAGCTTTTGTTTATAAATCTTAACAAAAAAGTAAGTTGTAACAAGCAAAGGAAATGTATTGTATTGACCTACATTAAGTAACTTTTTCACAAAAAAATGAGTCTCAAAATATTCTGATTTATATTAAAGCAAAATGTAGAGAGAGAGAGAGAGAGAGAGAGAGTGATTGTGCATGTGTGTGTGTGTGTGTGTGTGTGTGTGTGTGTGTGTGTGTGTGTGTGTGTGTGTGTGTGTGTGTGTGTGTGTGTGTGTGTGTGTGTGTGTGTGGACCAGTGGCAAAACGTGTCTATCACAACTGGATCTTCTGTAGACCACCAGTCACACACCATTAGGGCCTACTCCACTCAGCTAGCACAGGGTGAGGTTTCATAGACAAATGGCTGTCACACAACCACACCTTCCTAACAATTACCAATGCAACGAAAGATCAAGTCAAATCAAGACAGCCATTAACTAATCATTCAACAAGTATGTGGAAACAAAATGCAACCAGCTCAACGAGATCTAACACTGTGGCAAAACCAGCAAAGACAAATTAGTCTCACTCACCACTCATGATGTTCACTTAAAGAGGCCAATAAAACAATCAACCAATCAGGCTCCAGAGAGGGACCGGGACTTGTCTGAGTAGAGTCAGACTAGCTAGAGTGATGTAACGCTGATTTTCCCGACTTCCATACGCTGACTCTCTAATATACTTCAATCGATACACAATATAATTGTAATAAACCAATACAACTTCAAATTAATTGCTACCTAGCGCTAAGCTAGATTCTCTGTCTCGAGCCAGTAAACTAACAGGACCTTCTAGCGTACCATGGAACCGTGGGGAAATCTGAAAGATTACGGCCATTGGCTACAAACAAAATACATGATTGGTTGATCAAATTGTCAATCCAAACGTACGCCCTCATTCAGTTTAAGGGCCAGGGCATTCGCTCAAGAACAGAGAGTACTTTGGTTGAAGGATGTTCTTCCCAGCAACCCAGAAAAATATCTGAATGGTTGCATTTTTTTTCTAACACAAAACCACTCAAATGCGTCGAGCATGGACCGAGAAAGACAAACAAATCAACGTATGTGTTTAGTTGGTGGGGTGAGTGGTTGGTGGGGTGAGTGGTTGGTGGGGTGTGTGGTTGGTGGGGTGAGTGGTTGGTGGGGTGTGTGGTTGGTGGGGTGTGTGGTTGGTGGGGTGAGTGGTTGGTGGGGTGTGTGGTTGGTGGGGTGTGTGGTTGGTGGGGTGTGTGGTTGGTGGGGTGAGTGGTTGGTGAGGTGAGTGGTTGATGGGTGTGTGGTTGGTGGGTCGTGTGGTTGGTGGGTCGTGTGGTTGGTGGGGTGAGTGGTTGGTGGGGTGAGTGGTTGGTGGGGTGAGTGGTTGGTGCGGTGAGTGGTTGGTGGGGTGTGTGGTTGGTGGGGTGTGTGGTTGGAGGTGTGTGTGGTTGGTGGGGTGAGTGGATGGGGTGTGTGTGGTTGGTGGGGTGAGTGGTTGGTGGGTCGTGTGGTTGGTGGGTCGTGTGGTTGGTGGGGTGAGTGGTTGGTGGGGTGAGTGGTTGGTGGGGTGAGTGGTTGGTGGGGTGTGTGGTTGGTGGGGTGAGTGGTTGGTGGGGTGAGTGGTTGGTGGGGTGTGTGGTTGGTGGGGTGTGTGGTTGGTGGGGTGAGTGGTTGGTGGGTCGTGTGGTTGGTGGGTCGTGTGGTTGGTGGGGTGAGTGGTTGGTGGGGTGAGTGGTTGAACACCTTTTCAGCAACATTAATTGTTATTATGATGACTGAATGTGGATCTGAATATCTTTTATTTATGGTTCAGAGAAAGTGGGGCCATCAACAAGCAGTGTTTCGAGTTGCTGAGAACATGTTTAATGGTGGATGCGGTCGTTAGATATCGCTCGTTGAAGTGCTGTCCTCGGTCCACATGAGAAGAGAGAGAGAAACTCAAAGAGATGTCAGGAGACCATAAGGAAAGGCTTCTGCTGCTTTATGGCAGAACCCTCCATCTCCCACTGATTCTGTTCATATATAACGTCCATTCCACTGTTAACCCCGCCTCCTATGTACCACCGTCAGACTACGTAACGCTCTAAGATTTAAAACAAACAAACAGTAACAAACCAACAACATGGAGACTTCTTCCGTTAGTTGTATAGTTGGGTTAACTTTGTTGCAATTAGTTTCTTTAATTCTGCTTCTATTCAGTTCTTTACTGTGAGCAAAGATTAATTCTCAACTCACCCCTGGCACCTTTTAACATGAGATCTAAATCTGGAGGATTGAATCCTCTTTATTGGTCACATGTCACACAGTGAAATCAGTTTCTCTGCATTGAACCCATCCTAGTAATAGGAGCAGTGGGCAGCTATTGCATATACAGCGCCCGGGGAGCAGTGTAGGGGTTAGGTGCCTTGCTAAAGGGCACCTCTGCAGTACCCACATGTTTCGGGGACTTGAACCGCCGACCTTCCGGTTTCCAAGCCAAGATACAAGAAACAAGATATTTATTGGCCCTTTGCAACAAGTACATTGGAATGCTTACTCCCCATTCCCTCCCGGAATGGTCTCAACAGACTGAGCTATCCTGCCGCCTTATGGATGTATGCTATTGATGTTAATCAGCGTGTGGGCACTGAGTTGACTGAAGGGCATCCTAGACTATCCTAGACTACAAGGTAGAAACAAGACAGTGTTGACTTCCACTTTAAAATACCCGCTAGCTAATTCTCCTATCACCTGTGTACGCTAAAACAATGTTTCCGTTCATGTGGATACAACCAGACATACAAAACACCACCAGCATATGCACCCAAACAAGCACACACACACACACACACACACACACACACACACACACACACACGGGCACACACACACACACACACAGGCACACACACACACACATGGTCACACAAGCACACACACAGACACACAGGCACATACACACACAAAGGCACACACACACACACATGCACACAGGCACACACACACAAACCCCACGCACGCACACACAGACACACACACACACACAGGCATACACACACAAAGGTGAAAGCATGCATGTGATGAAATAAAACATGAGGTAGGACTCCACTTGTGTGATCACAGTAGGTTCTTAAAGAGCCTGTTATCTACAGCCATGGCCTCCATCACCGAGGGGCTGGGTGTGTGGGGGTGAAGTCTCAATGTGGAGGAGATAAGAAGCCTTGTGACTCAACCCTGTAAGGTTTCATGGGTCTGTGAACACTGTTTAACAGTGTTTCTCAGTTCATATCCTACTGGGACATGGGGATTTACTGGGTTGTAATCAATTTAATTTCTGATAACTTCAGTCGTTCACAATAAACCATACTAGCTGTCTGGGATTTGGGAGATTTTAAGGACGGTGTATATTTCCTCACTATATATATTTATGTGTATTTTTATGTTTGCGTGAAGGCACAGTTCCCCCCATAGCAGTCTATAAGTTTAATGCTGTATTTCAGTCGATAACTTACCAACAATAGTTCCATAAACCTCAGTGGCTTTACAGCGGTTTACAGCGGGCTGTTAATTGAGCTCTTACTGTTACTGGGACGGTGACATTTAAGATGGGCCACATTACAGCAGGTCACCCCCAGGGAGGCTGTCTGCGGAGGAGTCAAAACGCCCTTAATGAGCTCCAGGAAGGGCTGTAAATTATATTCATGGACTACACAAAGAGAAACTAGGCTTTATTGACACAAAAGATTAATTAATGCTAATTAAATGTCTTATAATCGCAATCCTTAACCCCGTGTACTTTACAAGGAGAGAAAAATGTTATTTTTTACTATTGTTTTTAATATTATAAATAAAATAAAAAATAGAATTGTAGGCCTACTACAATGAATGCATAGTAAAAAAAACAACATATATCATTTGAATTATATATTGCTAACACTAACCCAATCGATATACTGTAGAAAAATAAATAATATAAACGTGTTTTATTACTAATTTTTCTTATTAGTTTTAATATTGTTATTATTACACCATAATGTAAAACATCCGTGAATTCCCCTGAAATGTCCCCTAAGACGCTGAGCTCAGACTGAGGCTGGAGATGGAGTGTGTTTGAACAGCGCTGACAGACAGAGAGGGGCAGGAACAAGGGCCACTCCCATAAGCTGTGAGTGCATACAGTAAGACCCCCACTAATCCACACACACAGGAACACCTCCACCACCGCTATATAAACCCCCTGCCCAGGAGAGAAGAACCATCCTCAGTGACCAACAAGCTTCTAACAACTTCTCTGACTCCAAACCAAGCAGCTCTTCCTCTCCAGACCAAAGCTGAGAAAGCTCCCAGATGGACGTCCCAACCACCACTCTGTGTCTGGTGCTGTTCCTGCTGGCTGTGTCTCAGGCTCACCCCCTGCTGGTAAGAGATGGTACCTGCTGGCTGTGTCTCAGGCTCACCCCCTGCTGGTAAGTGATGGTACCTGCTGGGTGTGTCTCAGGCTCACCCCCTGCTGATAAGAGATGGTACCTGCTGGCTGTGTCTCAGGCTCACCCCCTGCTGGTAAGAGATGGTACCTGCTGGGTGTGTCTCAGGCTCACCCCCTGCTGGTAAGAGATGGTACCTGCTGGCTGTGTCTCAGGCTCACCCCCTGCTGGTAAGAGATGGTACCTGCTGGGTGTGTCTCAGGCTCACCCCTGCTGGTAAGAGATGGTACCTGCTGGCTGTGTCTCAGGCACACCCCCTGCTGGTAAGTGATGGTACCTGCTGGGTGTGTCTCAGGCTCACCCCCTGCTGGTAAGAGATGGTACCTGCTGGCTGTGTCTCAGGCTCACCCCCTGCTGGTAAGAGATGGTACCTGCTGGCTGTGTCTCAGGCTCACCCCCTGCTGGTAAGTGATGGTACCTGCTGGGTGTGTCTCAGGCTCACCCCCTGCTGGTAAGAGATGGTACCTGCTGGGTGTGTCTCAGGCTCACCCCCTGCTGGTAAGAGATGGCTTGTAATGGACAGGTCTCCTTCTGCACAACAGAGTGACACTGGATACTATAAGCTGCTGTCTGCCTCAACCTTTGTGGTCAGATATCTGTTGTGTGCAGTTCTTCAAAGTGTTGCTCACAGTGACGGTCATGTACGTTTGGTGCTGCAACTTCTTCCAAGTACATTTTTTATATATATATATATATATATATATATATATATATATATATATATATATATATATATATATATATATACTTTATATGAAACATTACATTTGCAAATCCATTGCATTCCCAACCAATGGAAATGGATAATGATCCATAGCCTAATTAAATTAGAAAACATATATATATATACTGTATATATATGGTTGTATATATATATGTATATATATATATATATATATATACATATATATATATATACCTATGACCTATGACCTATTTGCCACTTTTTACGCCTTTCACTTGACATGTCTATGCTGTAAACTACACAACTTGTCCATTCACTTTCAGAACAACCAGGAGAACCAGGCCGACGGTAATGGTGAGTTCAATCAGAACAACCAGGAGAACCAGGCCGACGGTAATGGTGAGTTCAATCAGAACAACCAGGAGAACCAGGCCGACGGTAATGGTGAGTTCAATCAGAACAACCAGGAGAACCAGGCCGACGGTAATGGTGAGTTCAATCAGAACAACCAGGAGAACCAGGCCGACGGTAATGGTGAGTTCAATCAGAACAACCAGGAGAACCAGGCCGACGGTAATGGTGAGTTCAATCAGAACAACCAGGAGAACCAGGCCGACGGTAATGGTGAGTTCAATCAGAACAACCAGGAGAACCAGGCCGACGGTAATGGTGAGTTCAATCAGAACAACCAGGAGAACCAGGCCGACGGTAATGGTGAGTTCAATCAGAACAACCAGGAGAACCAGGCCGACGGTAATGGTGAGTTCAATCAGAACAACCAGGAGAACCAGGCCGACGGTAATGGTGAGTTCAATCAGAACAACCAGGAGAACCAGGCCGACGGTAATGGTGAGTTCAATCAGAACAACCAGGAGAACCAGGCCGACGGTAATGGTGAGTTCAATCAGAACAACCAGGAGAACCAGGCCGACGGTAATGGTGAGTTCAATCAGAACAACCAGGAGAACCAGGCCGACGGTAATGGTGAGTTCAATCAGAACAACCAGGAGAACCAGGCCGACGGTAATGGTGAGTTCAATCAGAACAACCAGGAGAACCAGGCCGACGGTAATGGTGAGTTCAACAACCATGCGTTTATACTTTCGGCCGCCTTGCACTTCCAAGGAAAAGAGGAAAAGGATGATTTCTATGCTGTTAAAAGTCCACTTGAATGACTGTTATGTGATGCATCTGGTTCTGTTATTCAGAGACAATGGACATCGGTGACACTATCCTCAAGATGAACATGGGTAAGATGTTATATTTGGCCAAAATACATCAAGGAATGGGGCACATGACTGAGTATAGCTTAATAAAACCCTTATTAACTTAATAAATACCCCTTTTTAACCTTTTCACCCAAATGCAATTTAATAATACTGTATTTCTGTTCAAAATAAGTTTCAAGTTCTGTTGATGTTTATGACCACCAGGATCCACTGACTTCCTAATGGAAGGAGACATGTTGATTCCCCGCCAGCGGACGGCCATGAAGTGCTACAGCAACGCGTTCAGCTGTCTCTGGTCCAAGTCGGACGACGGGAAAGTCAGGATCCCTTTCCTCATCAACGAGAAATACAGTACGGGACTTTAGTCTGAGGTGTCAACTTCATTCATGACAGGAACCTTTCAGATTCTTGTCACAGTACATTCTTTCAAATAACTATACGTTACAGTATGTGACTTCAGTCTTAGGTTTCAACATTCATGACACAAAAGTTTCAGCTTTTTGGCACAGTACATGTTTTGGTATATATATCTAAGTTATATATAAGTATATGTAACAGCCTGTTACTTACAGTTTTAAGTTTGGAGATGAATTACATGTTATTGAATGATGTTTATCATATCTCAGAGGGTATTTTACACTACGTGACGTGGACTACATCGACTTCGAGCCCCGATACGGGTCAGTTCACGCTCAGCTTCAGTGTTATTCCTATGAGTCAGTGGTACAAGGAGGACAGGACATAATACCTGTTTCTGTGGGACAAACAACAGCATTACTTATACTGTCCTGGATATGAAGTCTGTAATGGCATTTAAATATGATATTTTTCCTCTCTCTCTCTCTCTCTCTCTCTCTCTCTCTCTCTCTCTCTCTCTCTCTCTCTCTCTCTCTCTCTCTCTCTCTCTCTCTCTCTCTCTCTCTCTCTCTCTCTCTCTCTCTCTCTCTCTCTCTCTCTCTCTCTCTCTCTCTCTCTCTCTCTCTCTCTCTCTCTCTCTCTCTCTCTCTCTCTCTCACACACACACACACTCAATATTCATAAACAAACACATACACACCCATTGTGTCCCCAGGTGTTTCTCGTCTCTGGGTCGTATCGGGGACCGCCAGGTGATTTCCCTGCAGAAGCAGGGCTGTGTGCAGCACGGCATCATCCAGCACGAGGTGCTCCACGCCCTGGGCTTCTACCACGAGCACACGCGCAGCGACCGAGACCAGCACATCCTCATCCACAAGGATAACATCAAGAACCGTAAGCCTTGAGTGTTGTCCTCTTGGGTGCTTTGAGCAGATGCTTTTGGCCAAACGCCAATTACAGTGAATTCAGATGGATGGGATTCAGGTAGGTAGGATGTTTCATTTCTGTGAGGAGGTCCACCGCTAAATGGCTGCGGGCATCGGAGATGGAAGCCGGTAACGAGAGTCCGACACCCTGACCCCCACACGGTCCTTTAGAGCCCAGGTGCCGACCAACAGACCCAGCTGTAATGCTGGGGGAATGGGGGGGATCTAGCATACAGTGACAACGTTCTCTGGATTCATCTTGTTTTTCTCTCTCTTTCCGGAAAAGATTACATGTCAAACTTCAGGAAGATGGACACCAACAACCTGGGCACGCCGTACGATTACACGTCTGTGATGCACTACGGAAGGTAAGGCGGAGGACGTGGCTTATCCATACACAGACACACCTCCACCAGCGCTACATAAACCCCTCTGCCCTGACTGGGAGAGCAGTGTCCTAACGTAACGTAGCGGACATTGGACGCCCTAGATCCCCTTCAGAGTTCCTGTTGGCTGTTACAGAAACACATACTTGTCATGTCAAGGGTATTTAGCCATCACTTAACCACGGTCACAGTCTCAAAGGACTCCACAGCCCCACACCCTGACCCTAAGAAGCCAGGAAAACAGGGATAGCATATGACTTTATTGTCCAGCCTGCCTGGCCTCAACTCAGAGAGAGAGAGAGATTCAAACAGAGTAAATTACATATAGATACACATCACCTAAAACAAATAAATACAAATGTTTTGTTTGAATTAGTTCGCCCAGGTCTTAAAGCAAGTGCATTTGGTACAAATGACCTTTTTTAAGCATAGGGGTAGGGGGGTGGACAGGGGACAGGAAGAACTTTAACCTTGACATGGAGAGGGTGGCTGGGGTCCTATATAAGCCGTCCCCTGAGTTATGGGTGTCCTATAGGTGTCTATGACCCTATAGCTACCCTGTACAGCACAGAGTCATACTCAGTGGCCTCATTTCCCCACCCACCAACAATTAGGTTTTGAGAAGGACCACAGAAGAGCTGGGTGGACCATCAGTCATCCAGCCTTCACCACGTCCCACCCAAACATGGAATAATAAATAATTGTGCTGTGTTCTTTGTTCCAGTACAGCCTTCACTACCGTGTACAGAGAGAAGACCATGACTCCCATCCCCGACGCGTCCGTCCCCATCGGACAGAGAGACGGCCTGTCCCAGATCGACATCCTGAGGATCAACCGGCTGTACAAATGCAGCTCCCAGTGCAACTAAACCCACCACCAGGGATTACTCATTACTTAGAACTTAGTTTGAAGAATTAGTTTGAAATCGGTTTGCTCTAAAGCACATTCTGTCACGTAGACGCTAACTTTACGGCTACAGGGACCCAGGCGCGTTGTTTTCAGACTCTGCAGCAGCGGAGAGAAATCTCATGGCTTTATTTTCAACATTTATACCGGAGCTAGCTTGTTTATCACAAATCATGCATATTGTACCTGTAATTCTGTTCAATTATTGTGTGTAAATATGCAGGAAAATATGTAGCCACTATAAAATGTGCTATAGTAGTTATATATTACTATATTATAATCTTAGTCCTTGATACTAAGTTTGGATGAAGCCATTGTGGAAACACTTACCAGGATAGATATGCTCATGCTACATTATCAGCTATTTTAGGAATAAGGTGGGTAAATGTAGGTTTGAAGGGGTTTGCAGTTGAAAGTTTGACCGTAGTTGTGGACATCAGGAATGTAATGAATATACCTTGTTGTACGGCTACCAACATTATTTAGTAATTATTAACTGTATGTTTGTGTAAAAGCAGTTTTAGATGTGAAGAATAAAGCATAATCATTAAAAAATCACTGAATACTGTGTCAGGCCTATCAGTGGAGTATGTTTTCAAAGTAGCTTAGTCGTTCAAACTAAAAAAGTTTGCAAGTGTGATTTCCATAGAGCTGAGGGACTCAGCAGACAGATAAAGGTTGGAGGAAGGACAAACTGACCCGTGGAACTGTACAAAATGTACATTTGGCCACCAATTGTAATACCAAACAATTCATTCACACGTCAGCATATCACTCTCTGTCCTTCAGAAGTCAAATGACAGAATGAGAAAGAGAGAAAAAAGACGGGGCTGAAGGGTTTCTTGTTAACCCAGACACCTTCCTCTAAGAACCAAGAACCCTGGGGAACACGGAACACTACAGTCACCTTGTTAGACTGCAACTACACTATGTATTAAGCCATGTACTTCATATTTAATAACGTTATGAAGCCTTGAGCTAGCGAGTAGGAGGCGCTGTTTGGCCTTGTCTAAATCTAAATCTGGAAGATTTAATCCTCTATATTGGTCACATGTACATGTACACACCAGTGGCGAAGCGTGTCTATCACAACTGGGCCTTCTGTAGACCAGGGGTTCCACAACTTTTCAGCCCGCGACCCCCAACATAACAGACCCCCCCCCCCCCACTATCACCGGAGGGACTGAAACATTAAAAACAACGTGTGCACAGATCTTCACCATCGCGAACATCGTGAAGTCCAAGGGGGGGGGGGGGGGGGGGGGTAATCGTGAATCGTGATATTGAAAATTGTGTGGCTTTTTTTTCAGCTGCAAATGATACTGTCGTGAATCTGTCGGAATCAAAATTCCTTTATTCGTCACCCGTACATATATAAAAAATATCTATGCACACGTTATTATTAACAATAAAAACCTCATGGTCACATCAAGAGGATTCTGAAATCATCTCGCGACCCCCCACCCCCCCCCCCTCGGGGTCCCGCGACCCCCCCCCCCCCCCTCGGGGTCCCGCGACCCCCACTTTGGGAACCCCTGCTGTAGACCACCCCCCCCCCCCCATCACCACCACCATTCGAAAATTCAGTTGTTCTAGTCAGACGGACGTCACGGAGGAGTCACTTTATGCCTTATCTCATTTAGGAAGATCAGATTGTCGCAGCCAATTCCCAAGTGGACCATAGTTGTAAAGCAGAGTCCATGTAGTGACGTAACAGACCACCACAGACCACCACACACACAGGCTATCGGTTAAAGGGACGGTCTAACACACAGGCTATCGGTTAAAGGGACGGTCTAACACGCTTCACGTGAAAAGGCTGAACGTAACTTTGGAACTTTAAGTTCCAAAATAGCGATCAATAATCACCAAATGTCTCTGGCATATGTCTTGTCATTAGCACTTTCACCTGTCAAAATGAAAGTGAAAAGGTGAAAGTGCTAATGACAAAACATATGCAAATTAGGTGATTATTGATCGTGGTTTTGTAACTCTTAGTTACGTTAAGTCTTTTCACGTTAAGCGATGCAAAGAAAGATCAAGTCAAAACTCTCAATTCAAATGCACAACAATGCTTAACAAACCCAAGACAGCCATTAACTAATCAGTCAACAAGTGTGTGGAAACAAAATGCAACAACCAGCTCAACGAGACTCAACACAGAGACAAAACCAGCAAAGACAAATGAGTCTCACTCACCAATGATGTTCACTTAAAGACCAAATCCATTCTCCTGTCCTTCTGGATGAATGGTTCGACCACCATCAGGTCATAAAGATGATCGCTTTTCAGATCCAAAATAAGTTCCAATTCCCTGCTCTCTTGTCGGTCCCAAACAGCAACACTCCCATCAGTAGAGCCTCTTGTGGCTAGTAGAGCCCGTTAGCCACGGGTATCGTTCCCAGTTGCTACTCTGAAAATGGCGAACATAGCCTGCTTTAACTACTTGAGTCAGCTCCAGATTGTCAGGTGTTGGACGGCCTTTTTTAATAATGTCCATTTTAACATTAAATGGTCGTCTTGAAAATGGTTCACACAATAATTCCGCCACGACATCATCTTCACCTGTTGCCATTTTGGCGTAAAAAAAACAACGTAGAAAACGTAACATTACGCTAGATCCACTCTCGCGCCAGCCACCACCTTGCACCCTCTAGCTCCATATTGAGCTGCCGGGGAAATCTGAAAGAATACGCCCATTGGCTACAAATCACGATATGATTGGTTGATCAAATTGTCAATCCAAACGTACGCTATCATTCCGTCTAAGGGCCAATGTCAGCGGGAATACTTTGGTTGATTTACGTTGGATATTCTTCCCAGCAACCCAGAAAAATATCTGATTGGTTGCATTGTTTTTCCAACACAAAACCACTCAAATGCGTCGTGCATGGACCGAGAAAGACAAACAAATCAACGTAACACTGTATTATAACACAGATACGATTCTCATTTATTCATTTTATTTAAATTTTATTAAATGTTATTAAATTGTATTACATTTTATTAATACAATTAATTCGATTCTTTGGTTTCATCTGAGAGTTCCAGGGTCTTCTCTGAATACCTTGAAGGCCCTGACGCTTCACCACTGGTAC
>CM051019.1:23386192-23396192 GCA_027704905.1 Muraenolepis orangiensis
TACATGTACATGTGACCAATATAGAGGATTAAATCTTCCAGATTTAGATTTAGACAAGGCCAAACAGCGCCTCCTACTCGCTAGCTCAAGGCTTCATAACGTTATTAAATATGAAGTACATGGCTTAATACATAGTGTAGTTGCAGTCTAACAAGGTGACTGTAGTGTTCCGTGTTCCCCAGGGTTCTTGGTTCTTAGAGGAAGGTGTCTGGGTTAACAAGAAACCCTTCAGCCCCGTCTTTTTTCTCTCTTTCTCATTCTGTCATTTGACTTCTGAAGGACAGAGAGTGATATGCTGACGTGTGAATGAATTGTTTGGTATTACAATTGGTGGCCAAATGTACATTTTGTACAGTTCCACGGGTCAGTTTGTCCTTCCTCCAACCTTTATCTGTCTGCTGAGTCCCTCAGCTCTATGGAAATCACACTTGCAAACTTTTTTAGTTTGAACGACTAAGCTACTTTGAAAACATACTCCACTGATAGGCCTGACACAGTATTCAGTGATTTTTTAATGATTATGCTTTATTCTTCACATCTAAAACTGCTTTTACACAAACATACAGTTAATAATTACTAAATAATGTTGGTAGCCGTACAACAAGGTATATTCATTACATTCCTGATGTCCACAACTACGGTCAAACTTTCAACTGCAAACCCCTTCAAACCTACATTTACCCACCTTATTCCTAAAATAGCTGATAATGTAGCATGAGCATATCTATCCTGGTAAGTGTTTCCACAATGGCTTCATCCAAACTTAGTATCAAGGACTAAGATTATAATATAGTAATATATAACTACTATAGCACATTTTATAGTGGCTACATATTTTCCTGCATATTTACACACAATAATTGAACAGAATTACAGGTACAATATGCATGATTTGTGATAAACAAGCTAGCTCCGGTATAAATGTTGAAAATAAAGCCATGAGATTTCTCTCCGCTGCTGCAGAGTCTGAAAACAACGCGCCTCGGTCCCTGTAGCCGTAAAGTTAGCGTCTACGTGACAGAATGTGCTTTAGAGCAAACCGATTTCAAACTAATTCTGAGTTCTAAGTAATGAGTAATCCCTGGTGGTGGGTTTAGTTGCACTGGGAGCTGCATTTGTACAGCCGGTTGATCCTCAGGATGTCGATCTGGGACAGGCCGTCTCTCTGTCCGATGGGGACGGACGCGTCGGGGATGGGAGTCATGGTCTTCTGTCTGTACACGGTACTGAAGGCCGTACTGGAACAAAGAACACAGCACAATTATTTATTATTCCATGTTTGGGTGGGACGTGGTGAAGGCTGGATGACTGATGGTCCACCCAGCTCTTCTGTGGTCCTTCTCAAAACCTAATTGTTGGTGGGTGGGGAAATGAGGCCACTGAGTATGACTCTGTGCTGTACAGGGTAGCTATAGGGTCATAGACACCTATAGGACACCCATAACTCAGGGGACGGCTTATATAGGACCCCAGCCACCCTCTCCATGTCAAGGTTAAAGTTCTTCCTGTCCCCTGTCCACCCCCCTACCCCTATGCTTAAAAAAGGTCATTTGTACCAAATGCACTTGCTTTAAGACCTGGGCGAACTAATTCAAACAAAACATTTGTATTTATTTGTTTTAGGTGATGTGTATCTATATGTAATTTACTCTGTTTGAATCTCTCTCTCTCTCTGAGTTGAGGCCAGGCAGGCTGGACAATAAAGTCATATGCTATCCCTGTTTTCCTGGCTTCTTAGGGTCAGGGTGTGGGGCTGTGGAGTCCTTTGAGACTGTGACCGTGGTTAAGTGATGGCTAAATACCCTTCACATGACAAGTATGTGTTTCTGTAACAGCCAACAGGAACCCTGAAGGGGATCTAGGGCGTCCAATGTCCGCTACGTTACGTTAGGACACTGCTCTCCCAGTCAGGGCAGAGGGGTTTATGTAGCGCTGGTGGAGGTGTGTCTGTGTATGGATAAGCCACGTCCTCCGCCTTACCTTCCGTAGTGCATCACAGACGTGTAATCGTACGGCGTGCCCAGGTTGTTGGTGTCCATCTTCCTGAAGTTTGACATGTAATCTTTTCCGGAAAGAGAGAGAAAAACAAGATGAATCCAGAGAACGTTGTCACTGTATGCTAGATCCCCCCCATTCCCCCAGCATTACAGCTGGGTCTGTTGGTCGGCACCTGGGCTCTAAAGGACCGTGTGGGGGTCAGGGTGTCGGACTCTCGTTACCGGCTTCCATCTCCGATGCCCGCAGCCATTTAGCGGTGGACCTCCTCACAGAAATGAAACATCCTACCTACCTGAATCCCATCCATCTGAATTCACTGTAATTGGCGTTTGGCCAAAAGCATCTGCTCAAAGCACCCAAGAGGACAACACTCAAGGCTTACGGTTCTTGATGTTATCCTTGTGGATGAGGATGTGCTGGTCTCGGTCGCTGCGCGTGTGCTCGTGGTAGAAGCCCAGGGCGTGGAGCACCTCGTGCTGGATGATGCCGTGCTGCACACAGCCCTGCTTCTGCAGGGAAATCACATGGCGGTCCCCGATACGACCCAGAGACGAGAAACACCTGGGGACACAATGGGTGTGTATGTGTTTGTTTATGAATATTGAGTGTGTGTGTGTGTGAGAGAGAGAGAGAGAGAGAGAGAGAGAGAGAGAGAGAGAGAGAGAGAGAGAGAGAGAGAGAGAGAGAGAGAGAGAGAGAGAGAGAGAGAGAGAGAGAGAGAGAGAGAGAGAGAGAGAGAGAGAGAGAGAGAGAGAGAGAGAGAGAGAGAGAGAGAGAGAGAGAGAGAGAGAGAGAGAGAGGAAAAATATCATATTTAAATGCCATTACAGACTTCATATCCAGGACAGTATAAGTAATGCTGTTGTTTGTCCCACAGAAACAGGTATTATGTCCTGTCCTCCTTGTACCACTGACTCATAGGAATAACACTGAAGCTGAGCGTGAACTGACCCGTATCGGGGCTCGAAGTCGATGTAGTCCACGTCACGTAGTGTAAAATACCCTCTGAGATATGATAAACATCATTCAATAACATGTAATTCATCTCCAAACTTAAAACTGTAAGTAACAGGCTGTTACATATACTTATATATAACTTAGATATATATACCAAAACATGTACTGTGCCAAAAAGCTGAAACTTTTGTGTCATGAATGTTGAAACCTAAGACTGAAGTCACATACTGTAACGTATAGTTATTTGAAAGAATGTACTGTGACAAGAATCTGAAAGGTTCCTGTCATGAATGAAGTTGACACCTCAGACTAAAGTCCCGTACTGTATTTCTCGTTGATGAGGAAAGGGATCCTGACTTTCCCGTCGTCCGACTTGGACCAGAGACAGCTGAACGCGTTGCTGTAGCACTTCATGGCCGTCCGCTGGCGGGGAATCAACATGTCTCCTTCCATTAGGAAGTCAGTGGATCCTGGTGGTCATAAACATCAACAGAACTTGAAACTTATTTTGAACAGAAATACAGTATTATTAAATTGCATTTGGGTGAAAAGGTTAAAAAGGGGTATTTATTAAGTTAATAAGGGTTTTATTAAGCTATACTCATTCATGTGCCCCATTCCTTGATGTATTTTGGCCAAATATAACATCTTACCCATGTTCATCTTGAGGATAGTGTCACCGATGTCCATTGTCTCTGAATAACAGAACCAGATGCATCACATAACAGTCATTCAAGTGGACTTTTAACAGCATAGAAATCATCCTTTTCCTCTTTTCCTTGGAAGTGCAAGGCGGCCGAAAGTATAAACTCATGGTTGTTGAACTCACCATTACCGTCGGCCTGGTTCTCCTGGTTGTTCTGATTGAACTCACCATTACCGTCGGCCTGGTTCTCCTGGTTGTTCTGATTGAACTCACCATTACCGTCGGCCTGGTTCTCCTGGTTGTTCTGATTGAACTCACCATTACCGTCGGCCTGGTTCTCCTGGTTGTTCTGATTGAACTCACCATTACCGTCGGCCTGGTTCTCCTGGTTGTTCTGATTGAACTCACCATTACCGTCGGCCTGGTTCTCCTGGTTGTTCTGATTGAACTCACCATTACCGTCGGCCTGGTTCTCCTGGTTGTTCTGAAAGTGAATGGACAAGTTGTGTAGTTTACAGCATAGACATGTCAAGTGAAAGGCGTAAAAAGTGGCAAATGTTCAATGGTTATGTTATGTCATAGGTATATATATATATATGTATATATATATATGTATATATATATATACATATATATATACAACCATATATATACAGTATATATATATATGTTTTCTAATTTAATTAGGCTATGGATCATTATCCATTTCCATTGGTTGGGAATGCAATGGATTTGCAAATGTAATGTTTCATATAAAGTATATATATATATATATATATATATATATATATATATATATATATAAAAAATGTACTTGGAAGAAGTTGCAGCACCAAACGTACATGACCGTCACTGTGAGCAACACTTTGAAGAACTGCACACAACAGATATCTGACCACAAAGGTTGAGGCAGACAGCAGCTTATAGTATCCAGTGTCACTCTGTTGTTCAGAAGGAGACCTGTCCATTACAAGCCATCTCTTACCAGCAGGGGGTGAGCCTGAGACACACCCAGCAGGTACCATCTCTTACCAGCAGGGGGTGAGCCTGAGACACAGCCAGCAGGTACCATCTCTTACCAGCAGGGGGTGAGCCTGAGACACACCCAGCAGGTACCATCACTTACCAGCAGGGGGTGAGCCTGAGACACAGCCAGCAGGTACCATCTCTTACCAGCAGGGGTGAGCCTGAGACACACCCAGCAGGTACCATCTCTTACCAGCAGGGGGTGAGCCTGAGACACAGCCAGCAGGTACCATCTCTTACCAGCAGGGGGTGAGCCTGAGACACACCCAGCAGGTACCATCTCTTACCAGCAGGGGGTGAGCCTGAGACACAGCCAGCAGGTACCATCTCTTACCAGCAGGGGGTGAGCCTGAGACACACCCAGCAGGTACCATCACTTACCAGCAGGGGGTGAGCCTGAGACACAGCCAGCAGGTACCATCTCTTACCAGCAGGGGGTGAGCCTGAGACACACCCAGCAGGTACCATCTCTTACCAGCAGGGGGTGAGCCTGAGACACACCCAGCAGGTACCATCTCTTACCAGCAGGGGGTGAGCCTGAGACACACCCAGCAGGTACCATCTCTTACCAGCAGGGGGTGAGCCTGAGACACAGCCAGCAGGAACCATCTCTTACCAGCAGGGGGTGAGCCTGAGACACACCCAGCAGGAACCATCTCTTACCAGCAGGGGGTGAGCCTGAGACACAGCCAGCAGGTACCATCTCTTACCAGCAGGGGGTGAGCCTGAGACACAGCCAGCAGGAACAGCACCAGACACAGAGTGGTGGTTGGGACGTCCATCTGGGAGCTTTCTCAGCTTTGGTCTGGAGAGGAAGAGCTGCTTGGTTTGGAGTCAGAGAAGTTGTTAGAAGCTTGTTGGTCACTGAGGATGGTTCTTCTCTCCTGGGCAGGGGGTTTATATAGCGGTGGTGGAGGTGTTCCTGTGTGTGTGGATTAGTGGGGGTCTTACTGTATGCACTCACAGCTTATGGGAGTGGCCCTTGTTCCTGCCCCTCTCTGTCTGTCAGCGCTGTTCAAACACACTCCATCTCCAGCCTCAGTCTGAGCTCAGCGTCTTAGGGGACATTTCAGGGGAATTCACGGATGTTTTACATTATGGTGTAATAATAACAATATTAAAACTAATAAGAAAAATTAGTAATAAAACACGTTTATATTATTTATTTTTCTACAGTATATCGATTGGGTTAGTGTTAGCAATATATAATTCAAATGATATATGTTGTTTTTTTTACTATGCATTCATTGTAGTAGGCCTACAATTCTATTTTTTATTTTATTTATAATATTAAAAACAATAGTAAAAAATAACATTTTTCTCTCCTTGTAAAGTACACGGGGTTTAGGATTGCGATTATAAGACATTTAATTAGCATTAATTAATCTTTTGTGTCAATAAAGCCTAGTTTCTCTTTGTGTAGTCCATGAATATAATTTACAGCCCTTCCTGGAGCTCATTAAGGGCGTTTTGACTCCTCCGCAGACAGCCTCCCTGGGGGTGACCTGCTGTAATGTGGCCCATCTTAAATGTCACCGTCCCAGTAACAGTAAGAGCTCAATTAACAGCCCGCTGTAAACCGCTGTAAAGCCACTGAGGTTTATGGAACTATTGTTGGTAAGTTATCGACTGAAATACAGCATTAAACTTATAGACTGCTATGGGGGGAACTGTGCCTTCACGCAAACATAAAAATACACATAAATATATATAGTGAGGAAATATACACCGTCCTTAAAATCTCCCAAATCCCAGACAGCTAGTATGGTTTATTGTGAACGACTGAAGTTATCAGAAATTAAATTGATTACAACCCAGTAAATCCCCATGTCCCAGTAGGATATGAACTGAGAAACACTGTTAAACAGTGTTCACAGACCCATGAAACCTTACAGGGTTGAGTCGCAAGGCTTCTTATCTCCACATTGAGACTTCACCCCCACACACCCAGCCCCTCGGTGATGGAGGCCATGGCTGTAGATAACAGGCTCTTTAAGAACCTACTGTGATCACACAAGTGGAGTCCTACCTCATGTTATATTTCATCACATGCATGCTTTCACCTTTGTGTGTGTATGCCTGTGTGTGTGTGTGTCTGTGTGTGCGTGCGTGGGGTTTGTGTGTGTGTGCCTGTGTGCATGTGTGTTTGTGTGTGTGCCTTTGTGTGTGTATGTGCCTGTGTATCTGTGTGTGTGCTTGTGTGACCATGTGTGTGTGTGTGTGTGTGTGTGTGTGTATGTATGTGTGTGTGTGTGTGTGTGTGCTTGTTTGGGTGCATATGCTGCTGGTGTTTTGTATGTCTGGTTGTATCCACATAAACGGAAACATTGTTTTAGCGTACACAGGTGATAGGAGAATTAGCTAGCGGGTATTTTAAAGTGGAAGTCAACACTGTCTTGTTTCTACCTTGTGGACGATAGTCTAGGATGCCCTTCGGTCAACTCAGTGCCCACACGCTGATTAACATCAATAGCATTCATCCATAAGGCGGCAGGATAGCTCAGTCTGTTGAGACCATTCGGGAGGGAATGGGGAGTAAGCATTCCAATGTACTTGTTGCAAATGGCCAATAAATATCTTGTATCTTGTATCTTGTATCTTGGCTTGGAAACCGGAAGGTCGGCGGTTCAATTCCCCGAAACATGTGGGTACTGCAGAGGTGCCCTTGAGCAAGGCACCTAACCCCTACACTGCTCCCCGGGCGCTGTATATGCAATAGCTGCCCACTGCTCCTAATACTAGGATGGGTTAAATGCAGAGAAACTGATTTCACTGAGTGTGTATGTGACCAATAAAGAGAATTGAATCCTCCAGGTTTAGATCTCATGTTAAAAGGTGCCAGGGGTGAGTTGAGAATTTATCTTTGCTCACAGTAAAGAACTAAATAGAAGCAGAATTAAGGAAACTAATTGCAACAAAGTTAACCCAACTATACAACTGAAGGAAGAAATCTCCATGTTGTTGGTTTAATGTTTGTTTGTTTTAAATCTTAGAGCATTATGTAGTCTGACGGTGGTACATAGGAGGCGGGGTTAACAGTGGAAGAGACGTTCTATATGAACAGAATCAGTGGGAGATGGAGGGTTCTGCCATAAAGCAGCAGTTGCCTTTCCTTATGGTCTCCTGACATCTCTTTGAGTTTCTCTCTCTCTTCTCATGTGGACCGAGGACAGCACTTCAACGAGCGATATCTAACGACCTGGTCCACCATTAAACATGTTCTCAGCAACTCTAAACACTGCTTGTTGATGGCCCCACTTTCTCTGAACCATAAATAAAAGATATTCAGATCCACATTAAAATAGTCATCATAATAACAATTAATGTTGCTGAAAAGGTGTTCAACCACTCACCCCACCAACCACTCACCCCACCAACCACACACACCCCATCCACTCACCCCACCAACCACTCACCCCACCAACCACACACACCCCATCCACTCACCCCACCAACCACTCACCCCACCAACCACACGACCCACCAACCACACACCCCACCAACCACTCACCCCACCAACCACTCACCCCTCCAACCACACACCCCACCAACCACACACCCCACCAACCACTCACCCCACCAACCACACACCCCACCAACCACTCACCCCACAAACCACACACCCCATCCACCACACACCCCACCAACCACACGACCCACCAACCATACACCCCACCAACCACTCACCCCACCAACCACACACCCCACCCACTCACCCCACCAACCACTCACCCCACCAACCACACACACCCCATCCACTCACCCCACCAACCACTCACCCCACCAACCACACACACCCCATCCACTCACCCCACCAACCACTCACCCCACCAACCACACACCCCACCATCCACACACCCCACCAACCACACACCCCACCAACCACTCACCCCACCAACCACACACCCCACCAACCACACACACCTCATCCACTCACCCCACCAACCACTCACCCCACCAACCACACACACCCCAACCACTCACCCCACCAACCACACACCCCACCAACCACACACACCCCATCCACTCACCCCACCAACCACTCACCCCACCAACCACACACACCCCAACCACTCACCCCACCAACCACACACCCCACCACAACCACTCACCTCACCAACCACTCACCCCACCAACCACACACCCCACCAACCACTCACCCCACCAACCACACACCCCACCAACCACTCACCCCACCAACCACACACCCCATCAACCACACACCCCACCAACCACTCACCCCACCAACCACACACCCCACCAACCACACACCCACCAACCACTCACCCCCAACCACACACCCCACCAACCACACACCCCACCAACCACTCACCCACCAACCACACACCCCACCAACCACTCACCGCACCAACCACTCACCCCACCAACCACTCACCCCACCAACCACACACCCCACCAACCACTCACCCCTCCAACCACACACCCCACCAACCACACACACCCATCCACTCACCCCACCAACCCCACACCCCACCAACCACTCACCCCTCCAACCACACACCCCACCATCCACACACACCCCATCCACTCACCCCACCAACCACTCACCCCACCAACCACTCACCCCTCCAACCACACGACCCACCAACCACACACCCCACCAACCACTCACCCCACCAACCACTCACCCCACCAACCACTCACCCCACCAACCACTCACCCCTCCAACCACACGACCCACCAACCACACACCCCACCAACCACTCACCCCACCAACCACTCACCCCACCAACCACTCACCCCACCAACCACACACCCCACCAACCACTCACCCCTCCAACCACACGACCCACCAACCACACACCCCACCAACCACTCACCCCACCAACCACTCACCCCTCCAACCACACGACCCACCAACCACTCACCCCACCAACCACTCACCCCACCAACCACTCACCCCTCCAACCACACGACCCACCAACCACACACCCCACCAACCACTCACCCCACCAACCACTCACCCCACCAACCACTCACCCCACCAACCACTCACCCCTCCAACCACACGACCCACCAACCACACACCCCACCAACCACTCACCCCACCAACCACTCACCCCACCAACCACACACCTACACACATACGTTGATTTGTTTGTCTTTCTCGGTCCATGCACTACTCATTTGAGTGGTTTTGTGTTAGAAATAAAATGCAACCATTCAGATCTTTTTCTGGGTTGTTGGGAAGAACATCCTTCGACCAAAGAACTCTCTGTTCTTGAGCGAATGCCCTGGCCCTTAAACTGAATGAGAGCGTACGTTTGGATTGACAATTTGATAAACCAATCATGTATTTTGTTTGTAGCCAATGGCCGTAATCTTTCAGATTTCCCCACGGTTCCATGGTAC
>CM051019.1:23403692-23406192 GCA_027704905.1 Muraenolepis orangiensis
TCTTGCTGTTCCTGCTTCTCCTATTCTTCCTGCTCCTCCTGCTCCCCCTGATCTTCCTGCTTTTCCTGCTCCTCCTGCTCCTCTTGCTGTTCCTGCTCCTCCTGCTCCTCCTGCTTCTCCTGCTCCTCCTGCTCCTCCTGCTGCTCATGGTTCTCCTGCTTCTCCTTCTTCTCCTGCTTCTCCTGGTTCTCCTGCTCCTCCTGGTTCTCCTGCTCCCCCTGCTTCTCCTGCTTCTCCTGTTCCTCCTGGTTCTCCTGGTTCTCCTTCTTCTCCTGCTTCTCCTGCTCCTCCTGGTTCTCCTGGTTCTCCTGCTTCTCCTGCTTCTCCTGCTGTGGACCAACCCTTCCGACACCCACACTCTCTTTGTGTCACGGGACAGGTTTGGACCCAAGAGCTGCACACAGACACCAAAGGCAGATAGTGGTATTTATTGGGATAAATATCACACATAGACAGGGACAGGCAGAGATGTAGTCGGGGACAGGCAGGTGATCAGAACCGGGGCAGGGTAGACAAACCAGGCAGGGGCAGGTAGAGGCGTAGTCAGGGACAGGCGGTAGATCGGGAACCAGGCAGGGACAGGCAGAAGCGTAGTCAGGGACGGGCGGTAGATCGGGAACCAGACAGGGTGGCAGGTCCAGGGCAGGCAGGGTCGGCAACGGGAATCAGTCCGGGTACACTGGAGAGTCTGTGTCATCAAGCAAGGAACAATCTGGCAAAGTATGAGTGTGCGGGGTAGACTTAAATAGCCAAGTAATAATGATGCGCGGGTGAGAATTAAACAGGGGGGCGTGGCTATCCGGTAGTGCGTAGTGGGAGCGAGGAGACAGGAATGTGGAATGCGATAAGGGGGCGTGGCTATTCGGGCGAGTGCTGTGGAAGCGAGGATGCAGGAGGGAAAAACTGTGACACTTTGAATGGCTTATCTTTCTTTCAAACAGATTGCAGGTGCAATAAGTCATAGAGAAGTGTGTAAATAAGTTAGAATGGTAATTGTGTATGCACAAAGGAGTCTAGTCAAAGCAGTGTTGTCAGATGTGTGCTCTCATAGTGCTGATGGTTCAGGGTCGATAGGCCTATATCACACTTCCTGCTTCCGGAGCCTTAAAAATCATAGAGCAGTGTACTCTTACTTCCGGTAGTTACCCCAGATATGTGACAAACTGCCTCCCCTCCTCTCTGTTATTGTAATGTACCGGCTGCTCAACGTCTAAACAAAGACAGCCCTACCTCAGTTTACACCATTTACCCAAAAACGAACTCCTCCGCAAGTCGCGTATGTCGTATGTCTGCAGTTTGCACTTTGACAAGGAGAGCATATACGTCTCGAAAAGTGGGCGGAATAGGCTAATAATGTCGGGTATGTGTATGATTAAAAGCACTGGTCCTGACCCCCACACACACTCCATCTCTCATCCGAATAGAGCCACATAATGTCGGGTATGTGTGTGATTAAAAGCACTGGTCCCAAGTAGAGCTGGGCGATACGGACCAAAACCCGGGATTTTTAGGCTGCATCGCGATATACGATATATATTGGTATTTTATACAAATTTGGTTTTAACTCAATGCCACAAGTATGTCACAAGCACTTTTATTTTAACATTATTTAACTCATATTCAAAAGAATAACAGGCATTCCCTTTTAGAAAATATACAGCTGCACACTACATATTAACACGTAAATGAAAAGGTACATTAAAATAATCAAAATCCATCAAGCCTATAGCCTATATTAAATACATAGCATACCTCTGCTCCTACACAAAATTGCCTTTGTTATATGGCGATATATCCAGATAGAGCCACAAGACACAATGTCGGGGAATTGTATGATTCGGATTTAGACTTCTTCACTGTAGTGTTCATTCACTAGTTGAACCACATCGTCTGGACCGACTTTTGGAAGGTTATGCAGTGATGTTGTCCAGCGATAACTGTCCTCCATGGTGAATGCCAAGCTGAATGCATTAACCGGAACTTGGGACACACTGCTTCAGCGGTTTTTAACGGGTACTTCCGGCTTTCTAATCTAACGTGATATAGGCCTATTGCTTTGTTTTACAGAAAGACTTTTAAAACGGAACCGTGTTGGAATGACACTCCGTATGGTTTACTTATGGATATATCATTTACTTCAACACACAGCAATAAATGGCTATTATTAACGGGGGTTAGTTGGTTAGGGTTAGTAAAATCTGAATTCCTTTCGGATAATATCAACGATAATGCTTTCAAAACTCCCCAAATCCAGGCTCTCAGAGTGTCGACCACAGTGCTGACAGATTGCAGTGTTGAGCTCAGACAGGATCTCTTTTTACATTTCAACGAGGTAAAAAACTGCTTTTAACACGCAGCTTTAGATGAGTCTACCAGTTGTAACGTTCTTTAGTTTTCAAGAAAAGGCAGTTTACATCACGGTGCTTCTTGAATGAACAACACTCTTGGTTTTGAACACACAGAGCTCCATGTAGAATCATCACCACCTCGTAACACAGCC
>CM051019.1:23408323-23410823 GCA_027704905.1 Muraenolepis orangiensis
AGATCTATCCAGTCTATCTCTGTAGTCGTAGGACCAGGTAGAGGAAGAGGAGGCGTGTCCTAATCCTGGGGGCCAAAAATGGAATATAAACAGAAGGATTTCAGCGGCTACAAACTCCAGCGCTACAACCCGCTAAGTAGAGTCGAAACCAGCAGCTCCGAGATGCTGAGCCGTGGGAGCAGCCAGGTTACAATAAGCTTCTTGGTGGGGGGGTGGAGGTGGTGGTGGTGGAGGTGGTGGAGGTGGAGGTGGTGGTGGTGGAGGTGGTGTCGGTGGAGGAGGTGGAGGTGGTGGTGGTGGAGGTGGAGGTGGTGTCGGTGGAGGTGGTGGTGGTGTTGGAGGTGATGGAGGTGGTGTCGGTGGAGGTGGTGGTGTTGGAGGAGGTGGAGGTGGTGTCGGTGGAGGTGGTGTCGGTGGAGGTGGTGGTGGTGGAAGTGGTGGTGGTGGAGGAGGTGGAGGTGGTGGTGGTGGAGGTGGAGGTGGAGGTGGAGGTGGTGGTGGTGGTGGAGGTGGTGTCGGTGGAGGTGGTGGTGGTGGAGGAGGTGGAGGTGGTGGTGGTGGAGGTGGAGGTGGTGTCGGTGGAGGTGGTGTCAGTGGAGGTGGTGGTGGTGGAGGAGGTGGAGGTGGTGGTGGTGGAGGTGGAGGTGGTGTCGGTGGAGGTGGTGGTGGTGGAGGAGGTGGAGGTGGTGGTGGTGGAGGTGGAGGTGGTGTCGGTGGAGGTGGTGGTGGTGGAGGAGGTGGAGGTGGTGGTGGTGGAGGTGGTGGTGGTGGAGGAGGTGGAGGTGGTGGTGGTGGAGGTGGAGGTGGTGTCGGTGGAGGTGGAGGTGGTGGTGGTGGTGGAGGTGGAGGTGGTGGTGGTGGAGGAGGTGGTGGAGGTTTCGGTGGAGGTGGTGTCGGTGGAGGTGGAGGTGGTGGTGGTGGTGGAGGGGCGGGGGAGGGATTTGGCCGTCATTGATCCAAAGGACAGAGCTGTATTCCTGAACCCATTCCAACCATCCCCACGCGAGGAAGGCAGAATGCAACCATAGGTTGCAAGTTAGCCGTGTTACATAAACGTGTGCTCCGGTATCGCTCAGTCTGCTGGGACTTGGCTAAGGAAACGGAAGGTCGCTGGTTCAAGTCCCCGAAACACCTGGGCACTGCCGAGGTGCCCTTGAGCAAGGCACCAGACCCCTACGCTGCTCCCTGGGTGCTGTATATACAATAGCTGCCCACTGCTCATAATACTAGGATGGGTCAATTACAGAGAAACGTATTCCACTGTGTGTTTACATGTATGACCACTAAAGAGGATTTAATCCTCCAGATGTAGAGTGTTTTAGAGGCTCGGGGAGGAGGGGGAGGGGTCTGAGAAGCTAATACCTAATGAGACAGAAACAAAAACCCAAAGAGCAGATCTTAACGTTGACCTCTTCAGAACGGTGTGTCAAGGAGGCTTCGGGCCTCGGAGAAACACTCCTTTACTGCTTTTCCTCTGACCTTGAACGAAAAAGGGGGCCAAGGGCGGCCTGTCAGGGCCGGCAGTCTGTCTGGAACAGAACCCTGTTTTACCACCCAGTGGGACGTTGATTAGCCCATTAGAATCCATTTGAAACCACCAGCCCTCTGTTGACATCACACACCCCAGTGTCCACCTGGGAGGGGAGTGGAGAAGATAGGAGCTCCCAGCATCCACTGGTCTAATATCCATCACTAGTTCTAAAATAGGGGCTCTTAAAACCCCATGAAGTCCCAAACTAAAACCCCTCTCAAACCAGAGACATATTCAAGATTCAAGATAACTTTATTTATCCCGAGGGAAATTAAGGAAAAGGGATATATATATATATATATATATATATAAATATATATATATATATATATATATATTTATATATATATATACATCAGGACCAGTCAATTTTGGACACACCTACTAATTTTAAGTTTTTTATTATTTTTTATTATTTTCTATTTTCTATGATTAATACTGAAGACATCAAAACTATGAAAGAACACATGTGGAACGATGCTCTGAACAGAACAGTGTTAGATATAGTTCTGATTCTTTAAAGTACCTTTTGCTTTGATGACATCTTTGGACACTCTTGGCTTTCTCTCAATCAGCTTCATGAGGTCGTCTCCTGGAGTGGTTTTGAATGAACAGATGTGCCTTGTTGCCTTGGCAATAGTCAATTTGTGGAATTACTGCCTTCTTAATGGGTTTCACACCAACATCAATCATTTATTTGATTCGCCATATATATATATATATATATATAAGTACAATAGAATGCTCACATCCCATTCCCTCCTGCAGTATAAATGACCTACAATTTAACACTATATACTACACTATGTACTATACTGTATACTGTACATCAATATACTATAACAATATTGTACACAATAAAACAATACAAATAACAATAAAGTGACTGATGGATGATATGTACGAATGTGTTGAATTGTGCAAAAAACATTAAAAATAATTTTAATGTCCCAGTAGTGCAGCAGCATC
>CM051019.1:23413323-23423323 GCA_027704905.1 Muraenolepis orangiensis
TACAGGAGGTCAGAGCCTCTAGCTACAGGAGGTTAGAGCATCTAGCTACAGGAGGTCAGAGCCTCTAGCTACAGGAGGTTAGAGCATCTAGCTACAGGAGGTCAGAGCCTCTAGCTACAGGAGGTCAGAGCCTCTAGCTACAGGAGGTCAGAGCCTCTACAGGAGGTTAGAGCATCAGCTACAGGAGGTCAGAGCCTCTACAGATGGTCAGAGCCTCTAGCTACAGGAGGTCAGAGCCTCTAGATACAGGACTCTGGGGGGATGTAGGGACCTAGGATATTTGAGCTGGGAGTCCAACACCTCGACCCCTAGAGGAGACCATCACAATGTGGCTCCCTTCAGCCGTTTGACTCTGCCTTCTGTATTCAGCGCAGTGGCCGTTCTGACACCCCTGCCAATTGTACAGCCCTATCCTGTCCCATATTATATTCGATTGTATTTTTATTCTAATTGAGTTGATATATTTCCCGGGTCTGTCTTGGGTGTACGACCCTCGGCTCAATGTAACTGCTATATGCTCGTTAACAACATGAAGGGTAATCCACAAAGGCTCCGTGGCTTTGGATGTGCAGTAAGTGACGTACTGCGATGGATCCAGACGGAAGGACCCTGAGGCTGAGGAAGCATCCTGGTTCCTGGGAGAGTTTGAGGGCTTCAGGTTTCAACCCCAAACTAATCATTTAAAATAACTTTGTTATTAAATATATATTTTTCATTTTGTACTCAACCTCTCAGTCTTGGGGGGGTGGGGGGCTTGTGTTATGATCACTTTCACAGATGACATCACACACACACACACACACACACACACACATGCATGCACGTACACAAACACACATGTGATACAAGATTTTTATTTGCCATTTGTAAAAAGTGCATAGGCATGCTTACTCCCCATTCCCTCCCGCAGTATAAATCTCAAAAACACCATAAAAATAAAAAGAATATGTACAATAAAATAAACAAAGAAAGAGCAGCAAAGTGACTAAAGTGATATGTATGTTTTTTGTTTTTTTACAAAAATCTTTCAAAAGCATTTAAAGTGCCAGTAGTGCAGCAGCATCATGAATACAGTGCAGTACAGAGCAGTAACTGTAATGAGTCCAGAAAGCAAAGTATGTAATTGTTATGTTAATGAAGTGAAAATTAAAATGAAAAGGAAAATGGCTGCACTCCTATCAGTTCAGTAGGTCACTGCCTGTGGGTAAAAACTATCCTTAAACCTGCTAGTCCTTGCTGTACGGATGCTGCGCAACCGGCGACCAGACGGTAGGGGGCAGAAGAGATGGAGCCCAGGGTGGTTGCGGTCCTTTGTGATGGACATGGCCTTATTCCGACACCTTGTCCTAAAGATCTCCTCAATGCATGGAAGTGCACACCAGATGATCTTCACTGCCGTCCTCACGACCCTCTAGATGGCTTTCTTGTCCTTTCTTGACATACAGACATACAGACAGACAGAGGGAGAGTGTGAGAGAGAGAGAGTGACATAGAGAGAGAGACACAGACAGACAGACAGACATACAGACACAGAGGGAGAGGGAGAGAGAGAGAGAGAGCGTATGGTATGTTAAATGACTCAGGGCATAGTGCTGTGTGTGACGTCCTCTGAAGTGTTTTTTTTCCACATCATTCCGATGTCCTCTGAGGACGGCGAGGACATGTGGGCTGGATCAACTGCGAGTCACAGTGACAACATCGACTTGCACCCCCCCCCCTCCCCCACACACACACTAACACACACACACACACACCGCCGAAATAGAACGGGAGATGGATCCAGAAGAACCAAGGCCTTTTCTAAACGGATCGCCAACACTTGACTCGCCTTCCAGGCGCTCGTAGAAAAGACGACGGTCCTCGGAGCGGAGCGTTTGGAGACGAGCCGCTCGGCGTCTCGACGGGGGGTCGCAGGACAGGCGCGCTTGGCGGCTATGCTGATCGCAAATGACATGCGGGCGTCTCGTTTTTCCAGCTGTTGTCATCGCTCAAATCTGCCTGAGCGCTGCTGCGGTCCTTATCTTCGGCAGCACGGCAGCATCAACGTGTCCTCCTCCTCCTCCTCCTCCTCCTCCTCCTCCTCCTCTTCCTCCTCCTCCTCCTCCTCCTACTCCTCCTCCTCCTCCTCCTCCTCCTCCTCCTACTCCTCCTCCTCCTCCTCCTCCTCCTCCTCCTCCTCCTCCTCCTCCTCCTCCTCCTAGTCCTCCTCCTCCTCCTCCTCCTCCTACTCCTCCTCCTCCTCCTCCTCCTCCTACTCCTCCTCCTCCTACTCCTCTGTCCTCCTCCTCCTCCTCCTCCTCCTCCTCCTCCTCCTCCTCCTCCTCCTCCTCCTCTTCCTCTTACTCCTCCCTGCTACTGTCAACGGTGATACAGCGGGGTCCACCGCTGACACATGCAGTCACAACACGACTGATCCTCTCTCTCTCTCTCTCTCTCTCTCTCTCTCTCTCTCTCTCTCTCTCTCTCTCTCTCTCTCTCTCTCTCTCTCTCTCTCTCTCTCTCTCTCTCTCTCTCTCTCTCTCTCTCTCAAAGAGTGTCCTCTCTCAAAGAGAGAGAGGGGGGGGGGATGGATGCTCATCTGAATTCTGGAGACCTCTTCTTCCTTCGGAGTGACCATCGCTATCCACAGCGAACTACGCATCTTGTCAACTAAATCGTGCAGCGATTAAACGTTTCTGCCATTGGAGCCGCTGTACTGCTCTGTCGTTCTAAACCTGCGACACATGAGCCGTTTGAATTAAGGTTGTCTTTTGGTGTTGTGTACATGAAACAATTTGATCTGATGCTTCAAGAGATTTGCACACTGCAAAATTGAATATATAATGCATAGCAAAGGTTAACGAACCCAGTGGTGGCGTTTATCAATCATATTCATCTTCGGATGTGCGGCAGCATCTCATTTACATTATTTCCTGCTCTAAATCAAGTCGAGTGTAATTTGTTCATAATTAGAGGTTATTAATAATTAGAGGTGTATTTACACATGAATGCATGTGTGTGTATGCATGAGTGTGTGTGTCTCTGTGTGTGTGTTTGTATTTGTGTGTATGTGTGTGTGTGTGTGTGTGTGTGTGTGTGTGTGTGTGTGTGTGTGTGTGTGTGTGTGTGTGTGTGTGTGTGTGTGTGTGTGTGTGTGTGTGTGTGTGTGTGTGTGTGTGTGTAAGCCCCCATCTGTTGGTTGCTGATGGTTCTGTTTCTCATACCTACCTTAGCAGTACCATCCAGTATGGAGGCCGTCTAGCAGGACACTAGGGAGACATGGTCTCTTTAAGTCCCCATCTGCTTAATGGAGATAACGCTCAGTCCCTTCGCTTATTACCAGATCTCCTTCTTCTGCTTCTTCTTCTGTCTCCTAGATCCAACATGTCCGCCCATCACTGCTACCACACGTGCTCAGAACATCCTTGCCCTTGCGTGGTCCAATTAAAATCGAGTACTCTTTTTCTTGCTGTATCGACATGTTGGTTGAACTGTGGCCACCAGGTGATCCTAAAAAAACATGATCAAGGAGCCCATAGTGGCTTGGGTGACCTGGCACCTCGGCCAGAAGGCTTCCGGGTTCGATCTCCCACATTTCTGTACCTGAGTTGACTGCACGTGGCTTTGGAAAAAATCAGCTTTTGCAGAATATGATTGTAACACATACAGTAACACATACAGGGTGTCCTGTCCTGTCAGGCTCAACACATACTGTACCTGTTCAAATCTGCCCGTTTAAACCAAGTTTGTACCATTACAATGTAGGTAATATATATATATATATATATATATATATATATATATATATATATATATATATATATAAATTAACAATCCCCTCCATTTCACCAGCATTCAGTTTTCCAAATGTGTTTGCCAGCTAAAGTCTGTCTCTCGAACTGTTGTTCTCTGGTCATGTAGCACCAGTTCTCTAGGGCTGTTGTTCCAACTGTTGTTCTCTGGTCATGTAGCACCAGTTCTCTAGGGCTGTTGTTCCAACTGTTGTTCTCTGGTCATGTAGCACCAGTTCTCTAGGGCTGTTGTTCCAGCTGTTTCACTCTTCCAACTGTCTTCTCTGGTCATGTAGCTTTGCATGTAGCTTAATGCCTTGTATGGTTTCATCCATTAGACGCCACACAGCGTGCAGGAACCCCGCGGGGGAAAGCCTTGTCAAGTTCTCAGACCCTCAGGTCGGTTCTTTGTTCTTTCACCGCCGCCTGCCTTTATTTAGTTAATCGACACGACTGTACTTAATGTGGCGATTGTAGTCGTGGCAAAGGATCACTTTGAACACTGCTATTTAGTGAAGGGTCTTTGTCTGTGTGTGTGTGTGTGTGTGTGTGTGTGTGTGTGTGTGTGTGTGTGTGTGTGTGTGTGTGTGTGTGTGTGTGTGTGTGTGTGTGTGTGTGTGTGTGTGTGTGTGTATCTGTGTGTGTCTGTGTGTATCTGTGTGTGTATCTGTGTGTGTCTGTGTGTATCTGTGTGTGTCTGTGTGTATCTGTGTGTATGAGTGTGTGTCTGTGTGTATCTGTGTGTATGAGTGTGTGTGAGTTCATGTGGGGGGTAGGTTAAAGAGAGCCATGACAAAGTTCCATATGCTCAGTTTCAAAGCATTTTTGATCGCTCTGGCATGCCATAATTTGCTTTTCTCATTGGCGAACAGGGGCGGACTGGCAATCTGGCAGTTCTGGCAAATGGCAGAAGGGCCGACGCAGTTTTGTAAAGTAAAGAAATTCAACGCAGGTGGCTACACTGGCGTATCACACCGGCCCACTATATAGAATGGGCCGGCCCATCCCCTTTCTGAAAGTGGGCCGGTCAAGGGACTAAATGCCAGGGCCGAATTTTTGTCCCAGTCCGCCCCTGTTGGCGAACCATTAACTAACCACCAGAGGTTAGTTAATAGTCATATCTTTGTCACGGTTACGGTGGTTGGCAGGGGGCGTGGCCATGCCACGTGCGCTGGCGGCGCGCACACACACACACACACACCTGTTCACTATCACACATTGTAATTGCTAATCACCTCACCTGGGGTATATATACTATGTCTATCCGTTACCCCAGCGTGAGGTCGTTACGTATACATTATACTGCACGTTGTTCTCCTGTCTGTTGTGATACCCGTCGCCTGCCTACTACCCGGCCGGTACTTCGCACCCGACGCCGCCTGCGGACTATCAGAGTTGATACTTCGCACCTGTCGCCTGCCTACTACTCCTGCCGGTACTTCGCACCCGACAGCCCGGTACGCAGACTCCTCCCCCGTCCCGGACTACTCGTCTACTACCTGCCGGTACTCCTCGGATCGTCCTCCCCGTGCACCCTTGTGTTTTTGTGTGTTCCTTAGAATAAAGCCGTTCGTATCGCTCCACTGTGTCGGTGTCTGCGTCCGGGGTCCAACCCACTCCCATCTCGTGACAATCTTAACAGTACTGAGGGTTGGATGGAGTTGGTTTTCTTGGTCTTGTTCATAATTAGTGTGAGTGGATTTAATTGTTACACATTTCCTCCAGGGTACACATTTGGTTTCAGTGGAAGTTCAGTTTTTGGGGAAAGATAATCCTGATTAACATGAACCATTATTAACCAAGCACTACATGAACATCCTCGTCATGCGTTCACATGACTTGGACTAATTTGTTGCTCTCTATTCAATATTATTCACACAACCCCATTATTCGACAATATTCAATGAATTGTTTGTGATTTACAATTAAGGGACCACCACCCTTAAATATATATATTTAAATGTTTTAATTTAAGCGTAGTCACTGCTTGCACCTGGTCATTTGAACACCACATATCTATATATATTTTTAAAGTAAATATATACTGTATATATAAGATAGTAATATCAGTGGAAGTACTTGGTTGGTCTACCCATGTGTTATATTTAAAAAGTTTGGAAGCATCGTCATTCCTTCTTTCTTTGGAGAAGTTAATTAAATGCAGACAAAAGTAAATCACAATGTGACTCGATGCTCGCTGACACGATGTTCGCTGTTGATGAAAATGTTTTGATCGGGACAATTCACTGGTTTCTTGACATTGGTAGGGACAGTTCACACTGCTCTAGAAAAATAACTCTCTGTATCCTCGCTGTACACACATGACTGTACTGCCACAGTACAGTCACAACCAGATTATTGATTTTGCGGCCGACACCACAGTCATCGGCCTGATAAGCGAGGACAATGAGACGGAGAACAGAGATGAGGTGGTCCGGCTGACGCGATGGTGCGAGGAAAACCGCCTTGCACTGAATGTCACCAAGACTAAGGAGCTCATCGTGGACTTCAGGAGCCACCGGGGCAGCCACTCCACCATCAGCCTAAATGGGACACTGGTGAGAACAGTTGCTTCTGTTTCCTGGGACAACAGATCTCCGACCACCTGGCGTGGAACCGCAACACAAAGGTCATGCTGAAGAAGGCACACCAGTGCCTCTTTCCCTGCGGTTCCTCAGGAGGATCTTCTACCAGCACTCTAATAGCTGGCACTGTAGATAGTATCAGGCGAGTAGTGTCACTGTGTGGTACAGCAACACCATCTCCATCATTAAGGATCGCAACCACCCCAGGCACCATCTTTACTCCCCCCTGCAGTCCGGTCCGCGGTACCACAGCATCCAAACCAGGACAAACTGATTCAAGGACAGTTTTGATCCACAGGCAGTGACCTATTGAACCGTTAGGAGTAGGGCTAGGTTAGGCTGCCACGATCATAACATGTCACCAATATTACATTACACTGTCAAACTGGAGTTTCCGGACTTATTACTGTTACTGCACTGTACTGCACTGTACTGCACTGTCATTATAATTCTGCAACTGGCACTTGAAAGTGCTTTTTGCACCATTCTCCATATGTATATACAGTATCATCCATCAGTCACTTTAGTGTTCTTTTCATTGTGTATAGCATGTTATGGTATAGTGTTGTTTACAGTACATTTAGTATAGAACATAGTATATAGTATTGTTGTTTAGTGTCATTTAGAATGCGTAAGAGTAAATGGGGACTAAGCATTGCATTGCACTTGGCAAACAGAAAGATCTTGAATCTTAAAACAACTGGTGATTAATTGGAAGTACCGTATTGACCCGAATATAAGACGACCCCGATTATAAGACGACCCCTCTTTTTCAAGACTCATTTTTGGAAAAAAAGAAATATTTATTTTCTTTGGAAAATAATGATAACACACATCACACATTGTGTTAAAATTTGCCTAACTTGACAAACAAAAACAAAACAGGCTAGATAGATTGCAATGAAACAGTAGAGCAATAAAACGGTAGAGCAATGAAACAGAACATCAGTCTATTGGTCACATCAAGTCTTCTCATTCAGCTCGTCTTCTACGTCGCTGGTTGTTCCTCTCACTCCCGCTATCGTCACTCACGGTGTCTGCTCCCCGTCTCCTCCCACATCACGTCATCCTCGCTGCCATCCATGGCATTTGATACGCAGCATTTCTTAAACCCATTAATGCTTTCTGGGGACGTCAGCCCATGCTTGCAAGATCCATTCACAGAGCAAACGTACTGCAGGCTTTTGGATTTTTCCAGACGGTGTCAGTGCGTGATTAGCAGCCAGGAGCCACTCTGTGGATCTCTTGCGCAGATTAACCTTGAATGGTTTGTTAACGACCACATCCAACACCTGCAGCTGGCTTGTCATTCCGCCCGGTATGATCACTAGGTGACTAGGGCTTGTCCTGCGTCGCAATGACAGGTGTTTGATGTCTCTGCTTCGTTTATCACCATTATCTTAAAATTGGCATCGTAACTTCGTCTCTTCTGTTTATTAACTTGCCCTACTTTTGAGCCACTTTTTTCAAGTTTGTCGCTGTCTCTCCATTTCTAACTCTCCAGGTAACAATTTTTATGTACTGTTACTTTAAGACTTTGAGTTACTTTAAGTGTCGCGCGGTGTCTCGGAACACACGTTTGGCGCGATCTGTTGTTGCGCAGCTACATGTGCAATTACGGTACATCGAAAAGTCTAAACCCCGATTATAAGACGACCCCTCTTTTTTTGATTTTTTTCTAGGAAAAAAAACCCGTCTTATATTCGGGTCAATACGGTATATTGAAAATAAAATCCAAACATGATTTGGTATTGATTATGATCACCTTTTGAAAAAATAAATAAAAGAAAGGAGCTTCATGCTAAACTATCCCTAAGCCTCGGGTTATCTGTAACTTCCTGTGCTAAATGGAAGTTGTCATGGCTACCTCTGAGTGTATTGCCTTTTGTTCATTAAGGGGAACAGTGACCATTTCAAAAGCTAATATATGCCTACTCTTTGTTTAAATCTCCGAGGAAGGAAAAAACCTTTATGTTGGTTCAAAGGGATCCAGCCTGCATGTGCACTTAGTGTTCTGGAGGCTGAACACGGCCCTCTCTGCTTCAGAGGTGCTGACTCCACTGAGATTCTGTGCTTAGAGAAGCATCCCGAGCTTGCCATCCCGTATTCCTCCAGCCTGGTTAGCGCCGAGCTAGCATTAAGCCAGCGTCGAGTTATAGTGCCGAGATAGCATTAAGCTAGCCCAGAGCTATAGCGCCTAGCTAGCATTAGGCCAGTGCCGAGCTATAGCGCTGAGCAAGAATTAAGCCAGTGCCAAGCTATATCGCCAAGCTAGCATAAAGCCAGCGCCAAACTTTAGTGCCGTGCTTAAGCCAGCGTCGAGCTATAGCGTCGAGCTACAGTATAGCGCCGAGCTATACCGCCGAGCTACAGTATAGCGCCGAGCTATAGCGCCGAGCTACAGTATAGCGTCGAGCTGTAGCGTCGAGCTAGCATTAAGCCAGTGCCGAGCTATAGCGTCGAGCTCACACGGCACACAGGGGACCCTCAGCTCACCAATTAAAGACAAAAGGCAGATCTGGCAGCCATGACGCGCGGTTCAACTCTACAAATGTTCCCTATAGACACCCGCCCCTCCCTTCCCCCCTGAGGTGCTGTGGTTCATGGCAGCTGGGATCAGGATGCTGTTGGAATCCAAACCATCAGCCTCTATTGTGGTCGTCTCCAGGGGAGGAGGCGGAGGAGTCGGTCTTCCCAGCGTGGAAGTGTCAAATCGACTTTTAGGGGAATTAAAGCGGAACAACTGCGAGAGCGGAGAAGAAGGTTTTTCAAAAGTGTTCTCCTGTCCTCCTTAAGACGCCAGCTGGCTCTATATCTCGTCTACGTCTCTATCGATATAAATACACTTAACCTGCTTAATAGGGCCTTCCGGCTCTTTAAAGTCTCTGTCATCTTAACCTTCTGTGGTTAAAGGAAAGCATGCTGCCCCTTCATGCTGTCCTCAGTTTACACAAACTGAAGACATCCATTATGACAAGGATGAAACCCTATTGATCCCCGGTGGCTCAGAGCACAACACAGAGCTATTGATCTGCAGGATGCTGAGACTGAGCTGTTTTTCCTGCGTCTCGTTTACCAATCGGGGAAACCTTTCCTGGTTCTATATCACATTGGATGCTTCTGTGTTGGCCTGACATGTTTTAAGAGCGTACGTCCAGAATATGCAGATCAACTTCCTGTAGAGAGAATATCATTATAGGGGAACTTCTTAAGGATTAAAGACAAGGACACAGACTCATGGTTCATGGAATCACTTGTCTTATTTTGACTCATTTCTTCAGGGTATATGTTGATATTTATTACTTAATTTTTATGGAGTTTATGCAAGTGCATCTCAACCTGAGCCATCGTGGCTGGCTGAGGCACAGGGAATACATCCACAGAACAGCAGGTCCTCACACAGGGCTGAGATACAAGATACAAGATATTAATTGGCCATTTGTAACATAGTAACAAGTACATAGGAATGCTTACTCCCCATTCCCTCCCACAGTATACATCTCCAAAACAATACCATCAAAATATAAATAATACATACAATGAAAAAGAGCAGACTTAAATGTACATGTTTTTAGTTTTTTTACAAAAAGCTTTAGAAGCATTCAAAGTGCCAGGAGTGCATCTTCTTCTTCTTCGGTGGTAGTA
>CM051019.1:23428323-23430081 GCA_027704905.1 Muraenolepis orangiensis
TGATTGAGACAGGAGGAGAGAGTGTCGTTGTAGGTGTTAACCAGGTCGGAAGGAGAGACAAGCAGGATGAGGGCAGAGTCAGGGATGGTGTCGATCAAAAGGGAGGAGAAAGAGGAGGGATGGATGGATTTGAGATTCCGGAAAGTTATGGAGCGCTTCTGCTTAATGAGGGGGGTGGGGATGAGAATGTCCATGGTGATAGCCAGGTGGTCGGAGATGGTGAGGTCGGAGCTGGACAGATTGCTGATGGTGATGCCGGAGGTGCAGACCAGGTCCAGTGTGTGTCCTTTTTTGTGGGTGGGGAAATCCACATGTTGGGTGAGGTTGAAAAAGTTTAAAATGTCCAGGAGTTCTGTGGAGGATTTGGAGTTGGATGAATCAACATGTATGTTAAAATCACCAAGTAGCAGAACGGATGGAGAGATGGCGCAGAGTTGTGTGAGGAATTCAGACAGGTCAGAGGGGAAAGCAGGGTTAGGTTTGGGGGGGCGATAGATGACTGCAATAACCAGGGGTTTGGGACCAGACAGTTTAAAAGCAAGGTGTTCAAATGAGGATGGGGCCGGGATGGTTATTGCACTTGTGACGATGTTTTTCCGGAAAAAAACGGCAATTCCACCACCACGCCCTAGGTGGCGTGGTTTGTCCATATATGAGTATCCGGGGGGAGTAGTCTGATTGAGTGAAAAGTATTCCTGTGGTTTTTGCCAAGTTTCGGTTAAGCAGAGAAAGTCCAGATTATTGTCAGTTATGAATTCATTGAGTAGGAGGCCCTTGCTGTTTATGGATCGGGTGTTAAACAGAGCAAATTTGAGATGAGGATGAATTTGGACAGGCTGAGGTGCTTTGGCAAGGGGGCGGAGGCAGGGAGATCGCACGTGTAGGTTGTTGTGATGATGACGTGCAGGAGTTGCAGCGGTGCGCTTGGCTGACCAGAGGGAAGGGATGGAAGCAATGGAGTGATCAGACTGGGAGTAAACAAACTTTCTGCGGGAGGCTCTGTGGATGTAACGGGGACGACGGAGGAGTCCAAGTGTTTTGATGGCTGAGATGCACGGAGGAGCGGAGAAGTTGTTGAGTTTGTGTAGTTGCGAGGTGGAGTATTGCAGAAGCATGCCAGCCGGGGAGGATGTAATGATGAGCCTGAAAGTCGTTTGTCGATAGCCACGGACTGGCTAGATGACCAGAGTTGGAGAAGTGACGACAGGATGATCCACAGCGTGGCAGGTGAGCAGCTAACGTTAGCTTCAAGCCGCTTGTTGACTGGGGGGCGGCTAGCTGATAGCTTAGCTGAAAAAGCAGCGATCTGACTGACCGCACCAGAACAGCTGAGAGGCTATCCGGGAAATACTCTCAGTAGCAGTGTGGAGCAAAAACGGGAGTATCCACGTATCCAAGTATCCCGAGAATCAAGCAGGGAGCTGGCTGACTCGTTGGTGGCTGCCGGCTAGCAAGGGGTTGCTAGCTAGCCGGCTAGTTGTCCGGGGAGTAGACGGTAGCAGTGGACAGGCGCAAACAGGTAAGCAAACCTGTAATCAGCACTGAAGCCTTTCAGTTGAAAAAAAATGTTGCGATGTTGGACGGAAAAGAGTAGGATCAAAAAAAAGCTTGCTGGGGAGCAGAAAGGGAACTAAACATACTAATTTAAGGCACAAAATGGAGAAGCGGCGAACAAAGCAGCGCCAGCGTCCTCTCCCGTTTAAAGTTTCAACTGGTCTGTCAATATTATTGACAGACCAGTTGAAACTGGTCATTGTT
>CM051019.1:23431081-23433581 GCA_027704905.1 Muraenolepis orangiensis
GTAAAAATTGCATCCTAAAAGTGGCCATTCGGCTGGCCAGGTGGATAAGGCCCTGTCCCCCCTCCTCTCTAGATAAAAACAGCACCCCCTGTGGTACCCAGTGTAGACCCTCCCAAAAAAAATCCACCAATTTTTTTTGTACTTGGGCTAGTAACCCTGAGGGGGGGTCCACACAGGTAAGACGGTGCCACAGTTGGGATGCCACAAGGTTATTTAAAACCAACACTCTACCTTTAAAAGACATCTGAGGGAGCAGCCATTTCCACTTGGAAAGCTTTCCCTCTATCTTTTCTATGACGTCCTCCCAGTTCTTCAGGACTACAATTTCCTTCCCCAAGAACACACCCAGGTACTTAAAACCATCTTTTTTCCAGACCATGCTCTGGGGAAGAACTGGGAGACCGCCACTCCACTCACCGACAGCGAGGGCCTCACTTTTCTTCCAATTCACCCTCGCTGCCGATGCTGAACTAAAATCCCTCACGATGTCAACTAAAATGTCTGTATCCTTCTGGTCCCTAACGAAAACAACGACATCATCTGCATACACTGATAAAACAATGTTTCCATTAAGACCAGGTAAAAACAGCCCTTGCAGTTTCGAGCGTATTTTGCTGAGGAGGGGTTCTAGGGAGAGTGCATAGAGCATGCCAGACAGAGCACACCCCTGCCGGACCCCTCTACACACTCTAAAAGGAGCACACAACCCACCGTTGAACTTCAGCACACTCTCAATCTTATTGTACAACACCTTGATCTTGGCTATGAAACCAGCGCTGAACCCAAACTTCTCCATTACTTTCCAGAGGAAGCTGTGCTCAACGCGGTCAAAAGCCTTTTCCTGATCTAGAGAAATCAGACCAGTATTAATGCCCAATGAGCTGGAGACCTCCAAAACATCTCGAATTAGGTGGACATTGTCCACCATGGACCTGCCGGGCACACAGTAGGTCTGGTCCCGGTGGATGACCTGCTCCACAGCCTTCCCCAGCCTGGTGGCCAAAGCCTTGGACAGAATTTTGTAATCCACACACAGCAGAGACACAGGACGCCAGTTCTTGATGTCCTGCAGGTTTCCTTTTTTTGGGAGCAGTGTGATCACCGCTCTCCTGCAGGACACTGGCATAGAGCCAGAGGCCAGACTCTCATTAAAAACGTCTAAAAGATCATGTGACAAGACGTCCCAGTAGGCTTTGTAAAACTCCACGGAGAGGCCATCGATACCAGGAGCCCGCCGTCCCTGCATGCCTTGCAGGGCAGTCTGTAACTCCTGGATCGTTAACGGCCCCTCGAGCTGTGAGTTGGCCTCCTCGGAGACCTGAGGTAGCCCATTGCAGAACCCCTCGGACAGAGTTTCCCCCTCCTCATACTCACTTGTATAGAGGGTGGAATAAAAACTCACAGCTCGCCTCCTGATCTGGCTTGGCTCTGTTATTTCCTGCCCCGTGCCTGACAGCAGCGAGTGGATCACTCGCCTCTGCCCATTCTTTTTTTCCAGGCCGAAGAAGAAGCTAGTGGGAGCATCCATCTCATTTGTGTTTAAAAACCGGGACCTCACTAGTGCACCCTGAACTTTTACATCCAGCAGGTTGGCTAAAGCCATCTTTTTCTCTTTGAGGATTTCAATATATCCTCGATCTCCTGTGGTCTCACTTATTGTTTCAAGTTCCACTATATCACTCTCCAGGTCTTTCATAGATCTAATGATGTCTTGTGTGACATTGAGGGTGTGCTGTTGGCAGAGTAATCTTATCTCGGTCTTACCGTGGTCCCACCACTGCCTAAGACTGCTAAACTCTCCCTTCCTCTGCCTAAAAACACTCCAGAAATAAAATAGGGCCTCTTTAAAATGTTTATCAAATGTTAAAACCGAGTTAAAATGCCAATATGCACTTCTGGGTAAAACATTTCTAATAAAAACATCACATAAAAGCAAAGAATGATCCGTAAAACCAGCAGGTGATATGCTGCACAATTTAAAAGTGTTAAAATGATGCTTAAAACAATAAAAACGATCCAACCTAGCTGATGATATTCTATTCTCCCTGATGTGGGACCAGGTGTACTGCCTGTTGTCTGCGTGCATCCTTCTCCATACATCCACCAGGCCGTGGGAGTGGACCAGCTGCCTCAGAGCATGCTGGGATGCTGGATGCGGCTCTGCATGGTTGCGATCTAAAGATGCATTTTCTGTACAATTAAAATCTCCGCCCAAGAATAAAAAATCCTCCGTGGCACAACCGTTTAAAACATCATTCACTTTGAGTAAAAACAGCTTCCTCTCTGTACCGTTTGTTGGAGCATACACATTTATAAAAACAACTGTAAAAAGGTCAAACCGTGCTTTTATTAAAAGCAACCTCCCATTGATACAATGCTCGACCTCCAGTGAGACAGGCTTAAAAGACTTGGAGAGGAGGAAGCCCACCCCCCCACTGAGAGAGGTGTTGTGGCTTAAAATGACTTCCCCCTCCCACTCCTTCTTCCAGTCCGTCTCATT
>CM051019.1:23438581-23448581 GCA_027704905.1 Muraenolepis orangiensis
CTTGATCGCTTCTTATCTGGCGCACTTTTCCACGAATGGCGATGAATGAACGCAGAGCGTTAATGAAGGCATCCGTGGTCAAGTCGTCGAGCATTTCAATGTGAACAGCCCTGGAACACATGCAGGTAAGTAACAATCCGTAACGCTTTAGCTCTTTCCTTCTTTCCTTTACGTAGAATGGTCCAAAGCAGTCCATCCCGCAGTAGGTGAATGGAGGAGCTGTTTCCATTCGGTCCTCCGGGAGGTCTGCCATTCTTTGCTGTTCAGTGCATCTTCTGAACTTCCTGCACATAGTGCACTTGTAGATATGGGATGATACTGCCTTGCTGCAGCCTAGTATCCATATGCCATTGGATCGGAGCGCATTCATGGTCATCCCTCGTCCCTGGTGGTGCACTCTCTCATGATAGTGCTTGACGAGTAACACCGACACATGACTGTCTTTTGGAAGGACCGCTGGATGCTTCACCTGTGGGTGTAAGGTGGCGTGAGTTAAGCGACCTCCAACTCTGAGGACACCTTGGTCATCCAGGAATGGACCTAACCGGTGCAACTTATTGGCTCTGCCCTTGACTGGTGTCTCCTTGTGACTCTGGAGTAACTGTATTTCTTGTGAGAAGGTTGCTTCTTGAACCATCTTGATTATAGTCAGCTCCGCTTCTCTCCTTTCCTCTAAACTGGCACATGCACATGCACACACTGTAACATCATGAGAGGTTATCTCAGCGGGCTAGTGTTAGGCAGTGCAGAGTTCAAGGCAAAACAAGTCAAAACAGTAAAGTTTAAATGAACATAGGCTTTATTTCCTCACAAAGGGCTTTTCCCTCAAGCACAGTTCATTAATCAAAATGTTGACTTTCCTTCTCTTTTGAGGCTTTTCTGAAAGTGTCTCCAGCTCCTTCCAGCCATGTGCTCCTGGTTCTCTCTCTGCTCCTGAGAGTCTGGGCTCTTGTCTGTTTCCCCAGTGCAGCTTCTATTAGGTGGCTTAAGCACCTACACCTGTCAGAGTTGTGGGGCATGCTGGGAGATGTAGTTTGTGGACCGGTGGCCATTTTGGGATGTTGCAGCTGGTCCTATAACATGTCCCCTTGTGATGCCCTTGTGATGCCACAACACACACACACACACACACACACACACACACACACACAAACATGCATGCACACATGCACACACACACACAGGAGTTGGAGTATGACGCCGTACGAGATGGCTGCCGTGTTGCAAGCTCCCGCACGACGACGCAGTTTTTTGTTATTTATTCTTTTTATCACGACTATCTTTGTTCAAAAAGTTAGCAGCATGTTCATTTTTGACTTTTGCACACTTCTGGAGATCAGATCGACAGTCGCTCACTGCCTACTGGAGTTTTTTTCATTCTTTCGACTCTGACGTCCCGCCCCAAGTCACAGCTGGATTATCTCCTGACCATCCTTTGCACGATTACACGCAAGCGTCACCGGAGGAAGCGAGGGAAGCGAGCCGGCGTGCTAGTCAGGCTGAGATGTCGATCCGATCGCCCCCCACTACCCACCATTGTACTGGCTAATGTACAGTCTCTGGACAATAAGTTAAGCAAGCTACAGGCTCGTATTCAATTCCACCAGGAAACTAAGGACAACTGTATTATCTGCCTTACGGAGACATGGATGTTGGAGGGGGTTACCGTCGCAGCTATCGAGCCGACGTGATTTTCCGTCCAACGGGCGGACAGAACAAGGCTCTCTCCGGTAAAGATTGCAGAGTCAAGTCAAGTCAAGTAAAGTTTATTGTCACTTCACAGTTTACACAAGTGTTTCCAGCCCGCTGAGAGGCAGGCAGTAAGGCCCGTTCAACCAACAGGATGACTGAGGAGACGCACCAAGGAGCGCTGGGCATGGCATTGCACTTTAACACATCGCGCTCGCAATATGATTGTGGTAGCAAAGAAACTTCCTTTTGAGCATATGCCCTGTATAGCGCACATTATTCCGTTTTTTAAAGTGGCCGACTTGTTGCAACGTTCATTCGCATTAGATGTTTCATGGCAAACTATTTAAAGGCAAGCTGTTTATGTTCACTTGTTGCAGACATTATTTTGTACCAGATTATTTATGTAGTTGTCTGCTTAATATTAATCTTATAATCGATGTTTTGGGCATAACTAAGCACTCCCTGAGACCTTTTTGCTCAGAAAAACTAAAGTGAAAAGTTACAAATAAAATAATAAAAATCTTGATCTCTAACTGCTTTTAGCGTTTCATTCTTCCGTACCTGCATTTGTTTTGCCAACCGCAAAAAACAAAACTACAAGTAAATATGTTTATTTTAAACTTGTGATTAATCCGATTAAATATTTTGATCTATTGACAGCACTAGTTTTTACATCGTATTTAACCACTATACATTTTATATTACCATGCACTTTACTGCTACACTTTACAGCACTCTGGTTGGATGGCAACTTCCTTTCACTGTACTATACTTGTGCTGAGCAATTACAATACATTTGAATCTAATCTAATTTAATATAAAGTCTGTATTTGTCTTGCCTTGAAAAATTAAGACATTTGAAGAATATTATTTTTTATTTCCTTCTTTTCAATTTGTTGGACAGTCAAACCATGTTCATCTGCTCCGTAGATTTCCTGATTAGCGCGAGAGAAAAGACCGTTTTATTGTCGTCCTCGAGTTCAACTGAGAGGAACGCATCACTCATCCTGAACATTGTCTCACCGTGTCCTCATTCATTCACCATGTCCTCACTCATTCATCGTGGGTCCTCACTCATTCATCGTGGGTCCTCACTCATTCACCCTGTCCTCACTCATTCACCGTGTCCTCACTCGTTCACCCTGTCCTCACTCATTCATCGTGTCCTCATTCATTCATCGTGCCCTCACTCATTCACCCTGTCCTCACTCATTCACCGTGTCCTCACTCATTCACCCTGTCCTCACTCATTCACCGTGGGTCCTAACTCATTCACCCTGTCCTCACTCATTCACAGTGTCCTCACTCATTCACCGTGGATCCTAACTCATTCACCCTGTCCTCACTCATTCACAGTGTCCTCACTCATTCACCGTGTCCTCACTCATTCACCGTGTCTTACTCATTCACCGTGTCCTCACTTATTCACAGGGTCCTCACTCATTCACAGGGTCCTCACAGACAGTCCTCACCTATTGAGGACTGTTAAGATAAGATAAGAATACTGTCTTTATGAACCTCACCAGAGGAATTCATCGCTCTGTTCAGAGCCAATAGCCTGACCTTGAACACGATGTGTTCAGAATCAACTCTCCATCAGCACCATACATATTCTGTATACAAGATAAACACAACCAGTCCCATATGGTGTCTCTCTCTCTCTCTCTCTCTCTCTCTCTCTCTCTCTCTCTCTCTCTCTCTCTCTCTCTCTCTCTCTCTCTCTCTCTCTCTCGCCCTATACATGTATGCATTCTTGTGTTTCTCTCTCTCTCTGGGACTGAAATAATAAAACTTGAATAACTTAATGCTGCGGAACCGAAGAGGATCCAGAAGTTAGAGAGAGTAATAGACTGTGTAACACACACATGCACACACACACACACACACACACACACACACACACACACACACACACACACACACACACACACACACACACACACACACACACACACACACACACACACACACACACACACACACACACACACACACACATACACACACACACACACACACCTACACACACACACACACACACACACACACACACACACACACACACACACACACACACACACACACATACACACATACACACACACACACACACACACACACACACACACACGCAGACACACAAAAACCCACAGAGACACACACGCAGACACACAAAAACCCACAGAGACATGTACACACACTCACATACTTGCGTACACAAACACACACACACACACATTAACACACACATACACACACAGATAAACATTAGAAGTACACAAACACACACACATACACATACACACACATCTAAACATGAGTGACACACACACAAACACATAAACACACACATCTTTTCATGAGTGTCACACACACACACATTTACACACACACAAATACTTACACACACACATGGCTACACCTGCCCTCGAGGACCCCCACCTGCTTCCGAGGACCCCACCTGTTCCCGAGAACCCCACCTGCTCCCGAGGAGGACCCCACCTGCTCCCCCGAGGACCCCCACTTGTTCCCGAGAACCCCACCTGCTCCCGAGGAGGACCCCACCTGCTCCCCAAGGACCCCACCTGCTCCCCCGAGGACCCCACCTGCTCCCGAGGAGGACCCCACCTGCTCCCCCGAGGACCCCCACCTGTTCCCGAGAACCCCACCTGCTCCCGAGGAGGACCCCACCTGCTCCCCCGAGGACCCCCACCTGTTCCCGAGAACCCCACCTGCTCCCGAGGAGGACCCCACCTGCTCCCCCGAGGACCCCCACTTGTTCCCGAGAACCCCACCTGCTCCCGAGGAGGACCCCACCTGCTCCCCAAGGACCCCACCTGCTCCCCCGAGGACCCCACCTGCTCCCGAGGAGGACCCCACCTGCTCCCCAAGGACCCCACCTGCTCCCCCGAGGACCCCACCTGCTCCCGAGGAGGACCCCATCTGCTCCCGAGGACCCCTTCCTATCTCGCGGACCCCTCCCTGCTGGAGGACTTCTATCGGGGGCTCTCGGGCGGTCGTCCGGTGCCTCCCCTCAGGGGGGGGGACTGTCGTGCCGCCCCACTAGCTCCACTCCGCCTTCAGACATTATTCCTAATCCCTGTATCTCTAGCTCAGGGGTCAGGAATCTTTTTGGCTGGGAGAGCCAAAAAAGCCAAATATTTCTAAATGTATTTCCTTGCGAGCCATATATTTATAAAAATTGAATGCAACTTTATGCGTGCATTTTTTAAGTAAGACATACATTTTTAACGTAAAACACGTCCCCTAGTACTAAAAGCGCTATATATAATAAATATCTTTATTCTTCTTAATACTCTTGTTGATATACTGTAGCTAATCAATAATAATGTCAGTGTTTGTAAGGACCCAGAACACAGACCAACGCCAGGGTATATATATACCCAGGTGAGGTGATTGTCATTAGCAGCAATCGCCGACAGGTGTGTAGGTGCGCAGCCAAGACCTGAGCCTTGGCCACGCCCCCTGTCACACAGCGCAACCTTGACAAATAAATGTAATACGTCTTACCATTAATGGGACTTCTGGTGCTGCGTGGTTCTGCTGATGGCCTTGTAGTCTGGTTCATAAGCGGTGAGGTTAAGCTTCATGCAGGCGTTGAGGCTTCCATCGGTTAAACGTGAGCGTAGCAATTTTATCGTTGCATATCAAACATACCGCAGATCCTGCTCTCTCCACAAAGGCAAATTCCTCTGTCCACGCGGCCTGGAACGTACGATAATCGTCCAATTTTTTCTTTATTTTCGACATTTTTTCCGTCTTAAGGGTTTTAAGCAGATAAACTAGCTGGCTACCTGACGAAAACGAGGAGCTTTTTCTTGACCTTCCGCATTATCCAATTAAAATTGAGTTTTGGTGTCGACAGGTTAAAACAGATCTGACTATTTTATATTTATATTTGGAATTCAAATTAAAAGTTTCTAAACTAATTCATGTTAAATGTTTTACTTTAAATTTTAAAATTCAAAATAATTTGTTACTTAAAACATTCCAAAAAAAATTCTACTCAAAATTGTCTGCGAGCCATAATTGGCTCGCGAGCCATAATTGGCTCGCGAGCCATAATTGGCTCGCGAGCCATAGGTTCCCGACCCCTGCTCTAGCTCCTCCCTTAGGGCAAGTCTAGCCAGAGGCTCTGTGAACCAATCAGGAGAGCTCACTGCGTTGGTGAATACCCAATCAGAGTTTTGGGGTGCGGGTTTTCATCATATCGATCTGTCTTGTGTCATTCATTAATTCAACGTTCCAGACAACTCGTGAGTCGTATATTTCAGACTTTAAACTTTCGAGTCCCGACCTCAAAGCGTTTCAGGTGCATGACGCTAAACGTAAACAGAAAGCATGGCTGACCCTGACAAGGTGGTGTGTTTGACTCACGATTAGACAATTGACGTGATTTACGTGCATAACTGGTTTTACTATATGATTTTTCGTCTTATTTAATTAAATACAGGTAAATATACTTTATACAAAAAAACACTTCTCCCTCAAATCGTAGTCAATTTCAATTCAGTTTGGATTGTCTGCTATAATGACCCACTAATACACTGTCAAAATTGATAGTGGAAACCTTCCATCCTCCCCTACTTTTACAACCACCAGCCGCCACTGATATATATATATATATATATATATATATATATATATATACACACGTGCATTAATGTTGACACCAAAGAGTAAACATCAACAGTATGTAGCCGTATATATGAAAACAGATGGTAGCGATACATCGCGAATGTCAAGCCACCGTGTCAAGAAGGAAGTGGTTGATCAGATTCTGTCATGGTTACGGTGGTTGGCAGGGGGCGTGGCCAAGAAAAAAACCTCAAATTAAAGGGTTTATAGGAAGTCTCTGTTGTAGCGTTACTCCTAAGCTCGGCAGAAAGGCCATCGCTGCTTGATATTCCGGAAGCTTCCGCATATTAAAGCTCAAAGCCCTATCCGTGGCATATTAAAAACACTGTTTAAATTGACATGCCGCAACTTGTATATTCAATGGGAACCCAACATTTGGAAGTCAAACAGTTTCAGCCCCCAGGAGACGGAGCCGGACGTGTTGATATCCACTCTGTCTCTTAGCAGAGGGTTACCATCTATATATATTGCTATATACTTTACTGCAACATTTGCGCTCTGGTTAGATGCTAAATTATTTTCGCTGTACTGTACTTGTGCTGTGCAATTACAAAAATGTTTTATCTAATCTAATCTAATCTAATGATGGAGAATAAGAAAGAGTGAAACAGGAAAATAAATCTACCCAGATAACTATACTTTAATCTATTAATTATGTTGGCCTATATAATATTTCCGTATCATTTACAATGAATAAATATACAATAAAGTAGCTGAAAATCGCCCTAAGTATAATACTAAGTAGTACGAAGTAGTTAAAATGTAAAAAGTAAATGTGTTCAACTAATTTACATTCCAAATGTTTTACTTTCCTTGTTCTGCTCTGTGTTTGTTATTCGTCTCAAGGCGATATAAGTAGTTGTGAAAAAACATTTGTATAATTTAATGTCAAACACTGAAACTAAAAATATCCAGGAGGCATTTATTGCAACTGTTTACAATCAATGCCCGTATGGAACCTGTCATGGTTACGGTGATTGGCAGGGGGCGTGGCCAAGCCACGTGCACTGGCGGCGCGCACACACACACCTGTCAGCAATTGCCGTGGCTGATTGCTAATCACCTCACCTGGGGTCTATAGACCCTGGCTTCCCGTTACCCCGGGGTTAGGGCGTACGTCGTACTTCATGGTTGCTACTTTGTGCGTTAGTACATTCTGGACGGAATCGCCACGCTAATGTCCCAGAAATACAGATCCTTTGCCTATCCCGCGTCACCCGCCTGTCTCGCGTTACTCCGGTCTATACGAGCTCCCCGGTCATTATAATTACCTGTCTGGTACCTGTCGCTACTCGACCTCCCGGTACCCAGACTCCTCTCCCGTCCCGGACTACTCGCCGGTCTACTACCTGCCGGTACTCCGCGGATCACCTCCCGGTATCCAGACCCCTTGCCTGTCCCTGATTACTCTCTGTTGTCTGTGTGCTTTAGATAAAGCTTTATGTTATAGCTCCACTGTGTCTTGGTCTATGTTCTGGGTCCCACCGAACGATCCCATACGTGACAGAACCATCACTTGCGGTGGTTTTTGGACCCTGTGGTTACCAGTTCCCCTCGCTGCTCTGCGTTATCTCCGCTGACCCGCAGCAGACAGAGGTCATCTCCCTGGTGGTGCCCCCTGCTGTCTCCCCTCCTGTGCCAGCCTGTCAGTGCTGGTGATTGTGAATCATAGTTTGGTCGCCGACGGAGTGGCCGAGGTCAAGGTCTGATCAATCACCGTTCTTGTTCACAACCCTTTGGGCATTCAGGCGACAAATAAAGACCACCACCACCAACACCACCGCCACCACCTCCTCCACCACCACCACCTTCACCACCTCCACTTCCTTCAACACCACCACCACCACTACCACCACCACCACCAACACCACCATCACCCCCATTACCACCACAACCACCTCCACTTCCTTCAACACCACCACCACCACCACTACCACCACCACCACCACCACCACCAACACCACCAACACCACCATCACCCCCATTACCACCACCTTCACCACCATCACCTCCACCACTGCCACCACCATCACAACCACCACCACCACCACCTCCACCACCACCACCACCTCCACCATCACCACCACCATCATCATCATCACCAAACCTATTCCTACCCCCGTTGCACTTGATTTAATGTGACACATGACCGTAAACACACACACAACGTAAACACTCTCACTGGCACATGCACATATTTTTTCTCTCTCTCTCCCCCCTCTCCCTCCTCCCCCTCTTTCTCTCACCCCCCCCACCCCCTCTCTCTCTCTCTCTCTCTCTCTCTCTCTCTCTCTCTCTCTCTCTCTCTCTGTCATCTCTTGAGTGATGCTCCAGTATCCCAGTGAGCGATTTGGCTCTCATTAAGGATAGTTTTAACAAAAGCTCTTTTCTCCTCCATCTCCTGACTGGATGCCGTGATGCGTTTGATCGGCCGGCCGTCTTCAAAGCAGCGGCATGAATGAAAAGAGTTCTTAAGGCTTTTTGATGTGGATGATAAATCAATCACTGTGTCATTCTCGCTCTCCGTCCACAGCTCTACACCCGACAATCAGACTGTTTTCACAGAGTTATAGCGGCCATCAAAGTAACAATACAAAGTGAGATCTCTGTCTCGTCTCCATCGTCTCAAGGTGACGTGACGGTTTCAGAGGGTGTAGCATGATGAGAGAGACAGAGTGAGAGAGTGAGAGAGAGAGAGAGAGAGAGAGAGAGAGAGAGAGAGAGAGAGAGAGAGAGAGAGAGAGAGAGAGAGAGAGAGAGAGAGAGAGAGAGAGAGAGAGAGAGATACAGAGGGAGATACAAAGAGAGAGTGAGAGAGAGGATAATTAGGATTAAGACTTTGTACAATACAGTAGTTCTCTTTTCTACTCTCTCTCTCTCTCTCCCTCTCTCTCTCTCTCTCTCTCTCTCTCTCTCTCTCTCTCTCTCTCTCTCTCTCTCTCTCTCTCTCTCTCTCTCTCTCTCTCTCTCTCTCTCTCTCTCTCTCTCTCTCTCTATCGCCCTCTGTCCGTTTAGCCTGATTTGTGTTTTATTAGTTTTTTTTTATCTAATCATAAGTCGCATTTTAGTCTTGGATCAAAGTATGGCGGAGACGGCATTAAACGCACAGAGTATGAACTTTGACATGTAAAAGACTGTTGGCTGACAGTACCGATGCTGCGGAAGGGGCAACCGGACGGTAGGAGGGAGAAGAGATGGAGCCCAGGGTGGTTGCGGTCCTTTGTGACGTAGATGGCCTTCGTCTGACATCTGGTCCTACAGATTTCTTCAATGCATGGAAGCGCACACCCGATGATCTTTTTATGCTGTACCACACAGTGACGCCACTCGTCAGGACTCTTTCTACAGGTCCACGGTAAAGGTTCACCAGCCACCGTTGGCCTATTCTGCTAGTTCTGAGGCACCACAGGGCATAGAGGCGCTGGTGTGCCTCCTTCAGTATGACCTCAGTGTTGCGGGTCCAACTCCAATCTGTAGCCCTAGGAAACGGAAGCAGCTGACGACTTCAACCGGTGTCCTGTCCAGGCTGATGGTGGAGTGGGTGCCCCGGTGGCTCCTGAAGTCCACGATTAGCTCCTTTGTCTTGCTGACATTCAGTGCGAGGCTCCTGTCCTCACACCATCGCGTCAGCCAAACAACCTGATCTCTG
>CM051019.1:23453581-23473138 GCA_027704905.1 Muraenolepis orangiensis
TTTTTGATGCACCCTTTAGATCAGGTCCCCCAGTCCCACTCACTCGCTCTCCCTCTTTCCCTGCATACTCACTCTCCCACTTCAACATGCAGCCCTCTCTCTCTCATCCAGTTCACACCCAGGTTCTCCACTCGCTCCTCAGACACTCCGCACCCTGCAGCCCTGATGGATGATGGATGATGGATGATGGATGATGGATGATGGATGATGGATGATGGATGATGGATGATGGATGGTGGATGATGGATGATGGATGATGGATGATGGATGATGGATGGTGGATGATGGATGTTGGATGATGGATGATGGATGATGGATGATGGATGATGGATGATGGATGATGGATGGATGATGGATGATGGATGATGGATGATGATGGATGATGGATGATGGATGATGGATGATGGATGATGGATGATGGATGATGGATGATGGATGATGGATGATGGATGATGGATGATGGATGATGGATGATGGATGGATGATGGATGATGGATGGATGATGGATGATGGATGATGGATGGATGATGGATGATGGATGATGGATGATGGATGATGGATGATGGATGATGGATGATGGATGATGGATGATGGATGGATGATGGATGATGGATGATGGATGGATGATGGATGATGGATGATGGATGATGGATGATGGATGATGGATGGATGATGGATGATGGATGATGGATGGATGATGGATGATGGATGATGGATGATGGATGATGGATGGATGATGGATGATGGATGATGGATGATGGATGATGGATGGATGATGGATGATGGATGATGGATGGATGATGGATGATGGATGATGGATGATGGATGATGGATGGATGATGGATGATGGATGATGGATGATGAGTCGAGGATGGGTGGTGGGTGGGTGGTGGTTGTATGATGGGTGGCTGATTGATGGATGGATGATGGGTAAATGGTGAAGGGATGAATAAATGAATAATCTGAAGGAGACTCTCTAGCTGATAGTGGTACTGAGTTCCATTGATGTGATGATGTGAAGGAACAGACAGCCTGGCTTAATACAGTTTTACTGGGTGGGATAGAGAGATAGAGAGATAGATGGATGGATGGATGGAGAGATAGAGAGATAGATGGATGGATGGATGGATAGAGAGATAGAGAGATAGATGGATGGATGGATGGATAGAGAGATAAAGAGATATAGAGATGGATGGATGGATGGATGGATAGAGAGATAAAGAGATATAGAGATGGATGGATGGATGGATGGATGGATGGATAGAGAGATAAAGAGATATGATGCTCCGGGTCCTCACAGTGTCTCTCATATCCCCGTCTCGCTGTTTGCTGTAACTCAGTTCACTTTGTCTTTTACTTTTTTGATGCACCCTTTAGATCAGGTCCCCCAGTCCCACTCACTCGCTCTCCCTCTTTCCCTGCATACTCACTCTCCCACTTCAACATGCAGCCCTCTCTCTCTCATCCAGTTCACACCCAGGTTCTCCACTCGCTCCTCAGACACTCCGCACCCTGCAGCCCTGATGGATGATGGATGATGGATGATGGATGATGGATGATGGATGATGGATGATGGATGATGGATGGATGATGGATGATGGATGATGGATGGATGATGGATGATGGATGATGGATGATGGATGATGGATGGATGATGGATGATGGATGATGGATGATGGATGGATGATGGATGATGGATGATGGATGATGGATGGATGATGGATGATGGATGATGGATGATGGATGATGGATGGATGATGGATGATGGATGATGGATGATGAGTCGAGGATGGGTGGTGGGTGGGTGGTGGTTGTATGATGGGTGGCTGATTGATGGATGGATGATGGGTAAATGGTGAAGGGATGAATAAATGAATAATCTGAAGGAGACTCTCTAGCTGATAGTGGTACTGAGTTCCATTGATGTGATGATGTGAAGGAACAGACAGCCTGGCTTAATACAGTTTTACTGGGTGGGATAGAGAGATAGAGAGATAGATGGATGGATGGATGGAGAGATAGAGAGATAGATGGATGGATGGATGGATAGAGAGATAGAGAGATAGATGGATGGATGGATGGATAGAGAGATAAAGAGATATAGAGACGGATGGATGGATAGATGGATAGAGAGATAAAGAGATATAGAGATGGATGGATGGATGGATGGATGGATGGATGGATGGATGGATGGATGGATAGAGAGATAAAGAGATATAGAGATGGATGGATGGATGGATGGATGGATAGAGAGATAAAGAGATATAGAGATGGATGGATGGATGGATGGATAGAGAGATAGAGAGATAGATGGATGGATGGATGGATGGATAGAGAGATAAAGAGATATAGAGATGGATGGATGGATAGAGAGATAGAGAGATAGATGGATGGATGGATAGATAAAGAGATATAGAGACGGATGGATGGATGGATGGATAGAGAGATAGAGAGATATAGAGACGGATGGATGGATGGATGGATAGAGAGATAGAGATAGAGAGAAACATGGATGGATAGAGAGATATAAAGATAGAGAGATAGAGAGCTGGATGGATGGCTAGAGAGATATGAATCCCATATCTCTCCAGAATTTAGACACAATTAGTGTTGTTGCCGTTTATGATGTCCGAAATACCCAGACCAATGATTAGATTAAATAATATTAGATTCAAATATATTTTCATTGCATAGCACAAGCACAGTACAGCGAAAATAATTTGGCATCTAACCAGAGTGCAAATATAACACAAAAGTGCATAGTAATATACAAAATACAGTGGTTAAATGGGCTGTCTACTAGGTATACAGTGTGTATACCGTTTATTAACTAGGTATGAGATTTTCGTAGATATAGGTATATATATATATAAACAGGTAAGTATACAATAATCTACCTATCAGGTCGTGAGCAGGTGTATGCAGTTATTTAAAGCCTGGTCTGAAGTCCCCCGTCCCTCCTCCTCAGACCCCCCCACGGTGGAGCCAGCCTTCCTGGAGACGCGGCAGGGCCTGAGTCGGCCCGTGGTGATGACCTGCAGGGTGCTGAGCACCCGTCCCGCGTGCTGCGCTTCGAGTGGCGGCTGTCCAACCAGCTGCTCCACGCCGGGGCCTTCACCGAGCACAAGGACCAGACCGAGTACACCGTGCGCAGCCTGAACCGCGAGGGCTGGGGGGAGTACACCTGCAACGTCTTCAACGAGGCCGGCACCGGGAAATGCACCTTCCACGTCACCGGTAGGACTTCAGATTAGACATGGGACTATTCAAAATGTGAAATTCACTATTCAAAATGTGAAATGCACAATTCAAAATTCAAAATGTGAAATGCACAATTCTAAATTCTAAATGTGTAAAGCACAATTCCAAATGTTAAATGTAATATGTGAAATTCTAAATTCTAAATTCTAAATTCTAAATTCTAAATTCTAAATTCTAAATTCTAAATTCTAAATTCTAAATTCTAAATTCTAAATATGAAACTTTAAATTTGACATCAAAATTGAAAATTGAAATATTACTTTAAATAATAGTAATAATGAATTGCATTTATGTGGCTCTTTTTAAGACACCCACAGTGCTTTTCATGGTGAGTGTGTGGGGAGTGAATGACACCTCATCCACTAGCAGTGTGGGATACAGCCAGAAGAGCCCTCACCACACACACTGTTCATCTAAACACCCACTGAGAGATGGAGTGATTAGAGATTTGTGATTTGTGATTTGTGAACACAATCTGTTTTGTTTGCTCAACTGGTGTTTTCCCTCATTCCCCGGTAATTTTGTCATCTTCCGTGTATCTGTCATCCTGTCAGTTGATTTGTTTCCACGGCGATAATTAAAGCCTAATGGTGGTGTTTGGAGGCCGGCTGAAATTGGATCCATAAAAATAAATAAATCATTATTCGTGTCAGAGCAGCTGTGCTGTGGGGAGCGTCCCGTCTGGAATCATGTGGATGGTACAAAGACGCCACACAGACAGAATGAAGGACCAATCAGAGATCTCTATCTCATCTTAGTGACCAATCAGAGATCTCTATCTCATCTTAGTGACCAATCAGAGATCTCTATCTAATTTTAGTGACCAATCAGAGATCTCTATCTCATCTTGGCGACCAATTACCACCCAGAACAAAATCACTTTCTGTTTGCTTCGTTCTCGACATAAAGCTTATTCTTAAAGGTTGACAGTTGTTTCTGTTTGTTTGTTTGTTTGGAGAGAGAGAGAGAGAGAGAGAGAGAGAGAGAGAGAGAGAGAGAGAGAGAGAGAGAGAGAGAGAGAGAGAGAGAGAGAGAGAGAGAGAGAGAGAGAGAGAGAGAGAGAGAGAGAGCACAGTATCAGCTCCTGGTCCTTTCTCATAGCTGCTGCTGTGTCAGCCTTTATGACAGGAGCCAATGAGTTTATTGGTGTTGAGAGACCTCAGGTCACCTGGCCTGGACTCCATCTCCCACAAGCCCCATTACAGGTGGGCCCACAGGGTCAGATGGGAAGTATTTGTCACTTTGATCCTCTGCCACTTAGGGCACTCTTAGACCCTTGGATACTCCTCTCTCTCTCTCTCTCTCTCTCCTCTCTCTCTCTCTCTCTCTCTCTCTCTCTCTCTCTCTCTCTCTCTCTCTCTCTCTCTCTCTCTCTCTCTCTCTCTCTCTCTCTCTCTATCACACACTGCCTCCCTCAGTATCTCTCTAGTGATGGGCCTGATCGCCGGCGACGACGAGAAAGAATACACGGAGGAGGTTGGATCACTGGAGCAGTGGTGCCAGGAGAACAGCCTCGCCCTCAACATCAAGAAGACCAAGGAGCTGATCGTTGACTACAGGAACCAGAGAGGAGAGCACGCCCCTATCTCCAGCGACGGTGTTGCAGTAGAGAGGGTCACCGGCTTCAAGTTCCTCTGCGTGAACATCTCCAAGGACCTCACATGGTCCACGCACACCACACACGTGGTGAAAAGGGCCCAACAACGCCTGTAGTTCCTCAGGCGTCTGAGGAAATTCAGCATGGGCCCCCGCATCCTGAGAACATTCTATAACGGCACCATGGAGAGTGTTCTTACAGGGTGTATCACCGCCTGGTACGGGAACTGCACCGCACTCGAGCGCAGAGCGCTTCAAAGGGTGGTGCGGACGGCCCAGTATATCGTTGGAGATGAGCTCCCCTCCCTCCTGGATATATACAACCAGCGGTGCGTGGCCAAGGCCAAACGCATCATAAAGACATTGCCCACCTCAGCCACCAACTGTACTCACTGTTACCGTCAGGCAGGCGATACCACAGTATCAAGTGCCGTACAAATAGGCTTAGAGATAGCTTCCACAGTCAGGCCATCAGGCTGCTGAACAAGGGCGTATAGCATATAACAAAGTATATTTTATTACATTGATTCATATATATATATATTGCTCTTTTTCTGACATATTGCATTTTATATATTGCATTTTTATATATTTAACTTATACAGTTTTGTTTTTCTTCGTTTTATCCTATTCAGTTTTTTTATAACTGCTGTCTGTCGTCGGGTATGGTACATACGATTTTCACTCATTGCTTATTCTTGGGTAAACTGTGAAGTGACAATAAACTTGACTTGACTTGACTTGACTCTCCCCCTTCTCTATCTCTCTCCCTGTCTTCCTTCTCCATTTCTCTCTCACCTATTCTCTCCCTCACCCTTTCTCTCCATCACCCCCTCCAGCCACACACCTACGTATGCCTCCCCCCTCCCCACATCTCAATCCTCCACCTCCCCCTCCCTCCCCCTCCCTCCCCTCTCCCCACAAACCCCCCCCCCACCCCCTTTCCCTGCCCTTTTCATCCTACCACCCTCCGTCAATTGTCCTCCATCTTCCTCCCCCGTCTCCCCCGCCCAGTGCTCCACTTTCCTCCCCCATCTGGAGCCCAGGGTTAGACTAACCAAAGAATGGTATGGGTCCTGGCTCTTCTTTCCTTCATCCAACAAACCTGAAGCCATCCACTCTTATTTCCCACCCATCTCCACTCTGTCCCTCCAGAGATCGTTCTGGAATCCTCACCACTCTGTTTGACTAAGAACACTCAATGACATGAATTATTGAAGGCGTCCCGAAGCCATCATTCCTAGATAAGGTTTAGGATTCTTTTGTAAAAACTGCACTGCTTGTCTCGGGCATGGGTTCATAATGTATGGGTTCATAACTTAACTTTGTTGAAGTGGAACTTTGTTCTGCTCTGCTTGGCCTGTTATGTGTAAATACACGGGAGGCTGGCATATTTAGTCATGAGTGGCCCCCTTGAAGTTGAACTCTTGAAGCAGTTGAACACAAAACTCATGAAACATGAAATAACCACACAGAGCTAACACACATGTCCAGGTACACACATATAACTCACATATAACAATTTCACTTAAGGAGAAATATATTATACATATTATATAGTATATATCTATATATATATGTATAGAAGTTTTAAGATGCTACGTGTATGCAACGCTTCTTCAGGGACTAAAAGACACAGGGTGATGAGTAAACCGGTTTACTGCAGAGTTTGACGTTAATACAGCAGATTCTACATGCTAGCGCTCCTAGCGCTCGAGTGTGTGTGGTGGCTGGTTTAACCTGTGGGCCTTGATAACCAAGGACCCACAGGTGTGCAGCATCACCAGCCCCAGACTCTAAACAATCGGACTGAGGTCAGATGACAGCTGCTTCAACCAGACTCTAATCAGTCTGACTGGGGCCAGGTGAGGCTGCTTCAGCCAGACTCTAATCAGTCTGACTGGGGCCAGGTGAGGCTGCTTCAGCCAGACTCTAATCAGTCTGAGTGGGGCCAGGTGAGGCTGCTTCAACCAGACTCCAAAAGACACACACACATTATCTGTCGGACCCCCAGCAAGTAAACAGGCAAACAGAACTCTCTCTGGTGCTCCGGCACCAGCTGCTCTGGGCCCTTGGGGTTGAGAGAACGAAAGCATCTGAGAGATGAGGAAGCCGGACAACTACAAGAATCTCCTCTCTCAAACCACTTCTAATCCCCACAGACCCACACAGTACAGTTCATATCCTCCATGAACGGCTAGCCGTTGGGAGTAGCTGGTCCGGCCCAATTATTAAGCCAGTTATGAAATTGAAAGTGTGTGTGTGTGAGAGTTTATGTGTTTCTGTGTGTGTGTGTGTGTGTGTGTGTGTGTGTGTGTGTGTGTATGTGTATGTATGTTATGTGTGTGTGTATGTGTGTGTTTTTGTGTGTGTGTGTGTGTGTGTGTGTGTGTGACCGCTTTCTCGCCCCCCTGCTGCGGGGACATCTGTGAAGACGGCAGTCGCGCACAGCCGCCAAATTGCTCATTAAATTGCGCCGTAGGGGAGAGTCTTAGGGGAGAGTCTTTGGGGAGAGTCTTAGGGAGAGTCTTTGGGGAGAGTCTTTGGGAGAGTCTTGGGAGAGTCTTTGGGGTAATGGGGTCTGTACCACTAAGCTCTGGACCCTGGCCACCAATAGGTGCTTTCAGACCCAGCTAGGAACTATGGACCTGGGGAACTAGGAACCAGGGACCTGGGGGATCTAGGAACCAGGGCCCTGGGTGATATAGGAACTAGGGACCTGGGGAACTAGGAACTAGGGATCTAGGAACCAGGGACCTGGGGAATTAGGAACTATGGACCTGGGGAACTAGGAACTAGGGACCTGGGGAATTAGGAACCAGGGACATGGAGGAACTAGGAACCAGGGCCCTGGGTGATATAGGAACTAGGGACCTGGGGAACTAGGAACCATGGACCTGGGGAACTAGGAACCAGGGCCCTGGGTGATATAGGAACTAGGGACCTGGGGAAATAGGAACCATGGACCTGGGGAACTAGGAACTAGGGACCTGGGGGATCTAGGAACCAGGGACCTGGGGAATTAGGAACCAGGGACATGGAGGAACTAGGAACCAGGGCCCTGGGTGATATAGGAACTAGGGACCTGGGGAACTAGGAACCATGGACCTGGGGATCTAGGAACCAGGGACCAGGGGAACTAGGAACCATGGACCTGGGGAACTAGGAACCATGGACCTGGGGATCGAGGAACCAGGGACATGGGGGAACTAGGAACCAGGGACCTGGGGAACTAGGAACCATGGACCTGGGGATCTAGGAACCAGGGACATGGGGGAACTAGGAACCAGGGACCTGGGGAACCAGGAACTAAGGACCTTGAGAAACCAGGAACCAGAGACCTGGGGATATAGAAACCAGGGACCTGGGGAACTAGAAACAAGGGACCTGGGGAACTAGGAACCAGGGACCTGGGGATCTAGGGACTAGGGAGCTGGGGGAGGAATAGTTCCTTCAAGGGGATTTTACTGTTTTCATTGGCACCACCAATAGGAACGTGACGTCAACTTCATTGACGTAAAGTCTGTATTTACTCCGTTATATATTTACTCTAAACGCTTGGACTTGTTGTCTGTCTGTGTTTTGTTGTATTTCTTCTATTCCGTTAACGCTAAAGCCATGTTTTTTAACCTTATTTTGATCAGTTTACAGTCGACACAGCTAAAGGGTGTTTTAAAAATGCCGGTTGTTTGTGGTGTATTAGCTTGTGTTCGACTAATTACTGCACACCTACGTCATTACCGACCGAGCCTTCTGCTCCACTGCTCCGAGACTGTGGAACGCCCTCCCAAACCAGCTGAGGACACCACAGACTGTGGAACGCCCTCCCAAACCAGCTGAGGACACAACAGACTGTGGAACGCCCTCCCAAACCAGCTGAGGACACCACAGACTGTGGAACGCCCTCACAAACCAGCTGAGGACACCACAGACTGTGGGATGCCCTCCCAAACCAGCTGAGGACACTACAGACTGTGGAACACCCTTCCAAACCAGCTGAGGACACCACAGACTGTGGAACGCCCTCCCAAACCAGCTGAGGACACCACAGACTGCGGGACGTCCTCCCAAACCAGCTGAGGACACCACAGACTGTGGATGTTTTAAAAAAGGCCTAAAAACACATATTTTTAGAATAGCCTTTCAATAGATTTAAAAAAAAACCACTGGTTGCCATGCCGACGTAAACGCCGCTGCTTTTATTCTGTTGTTTTATTTAAATCATTTTTACTCTGTAGCACTTTGAGTTTTGCCCACGCAAATTAAAAGTGCATTATAAATATAATTTATTATTATTATTATTATTATTAATAATAAACTTTCCTCTTGCTGGGAGAACACATGCTCTGAAGTAAAAAGTCCCTCAAAACAGCGTTCTGGGAACTACGATGATTCTTAGTTCCTGTAGCGGGAACGCAACAAAAAGAGGAATGTTCCTCCAATAGGTTGAAAAGGTTCCTCTGATCCGAAAGCACCTAATGTCAGGGGACACCACCACCTCCACCACCTCCACCACCACCACCACCACCACCACCACCACCTCCACCACCTCCACCTCCACCTCCACCTCCACCACCACCTCCACCTCCACCTCCACCTCCACCACCACCACCACCATCACCACAACCACCACCACCACCACCACCACCCCCACCTCCAGCACCACCACCACCACCACCACCATCACCACCACCACCACCACCACCACCACCATCACCACTAGCACCACCTCCACAACCATGACCACCACCACCATCACAACCACCATCACCACCACAACCACTATCACCATCAGCACCACCACCAGCACCACCTCCCCCACCATCACCACCACCACCACTACCACTTTCACTGTTTGTGCATGTGTGTGTGTGTGTGAATGTCGAGGGTTGTAGTAGTAGTTGTAGACTTATGACTCGATCCCCAGATGGTGAGCTACAGGTGGATCAATGATTGGGTTCCTGGATCTTCTTCTTCTTATCGTGTCCACAAGACACAGTTACAAGGCTTGGCTAGATGTGGTTCAGCCACAGCTGAACACATTGCTGTCCCTTCTCATTCAACTCTGCCAAGTCCGATGCTGTGCAGGGTTGCTCCAGCAGGGGGCATATCAGGAGGTGCTGCATGGTTTGTGGTTCAATGCCGCAGTCACACACAACGTCCCCGTCATTTATGTATCCCCATTTGGCGAGAGTGGCTTTTGCACGTCCAACACCAGATCTTATTCTGTTTAGGCATTTCCACACTGCGTAGTTGGTGTCTGCTCCAGGGGGCAGTGCCTCGCTCGCCTGTAGCTCCATTGTTGTTGCTGATGGGAGGTTGTCAAGTCTTTCTTCCCACCGAGTGACTCTTTCACTGCTTGTGCTCAGTGTTCCGAGGGGTGGGACGCTCTTCAGGAAACGTTTCCTGGATTTAAGGCGGCTTTTGGCTGGCACATGGCCGAAGAGAGGATGTCTTTGGTCAGTAGACTGTTGGCGCTCTTTCTTGCTTGCTGCATTTTGTCGTATCTCTGGTGGGGCTATGCCTGCCAGGATGTACAGACGGTCTGTAGGTGTTGATTTCAGGCAGCCTGTGATAAGGCGGCAGCTAGCATTGAGGGCGGGATCCAACTTCTTGGCATGGGCAGCTCGCTCCCATACTGGGCAGGCATACTCGGCAGCTGAGTAGCAGAGGGCTAGTGCGGTTGACTTCAGAGTCTGTGGGTTAGCACCCCAGGTTGTGCCAGTGAGCTTGCGGATGATGTTGTTCCTCGCACTCACTTTGCACTTGGTCTTCTCAGTGTGGGTCTTAAAAGAGAGGCATCTGTCCAGGGTTACCCCTAGATAGACTGGGTGCTCACAGTGTTCAAGGGAGGTTCCTGACCAGCTGACCTTCAGTTGGCGCTTGGCTTCACGGTTTCTCAGGTGGAAGGCACACACCTGTGTCTTAGATGGGTTTGCACGTAGGTGGTTCTCATCATAGTAAGGTGTTAGCTCTGCCAGAGCATTGGAGAGTCTGTCTTCCACAACTTTGAAATCAGTGGCTTGTGCACCTATGCCAAGATCATCTGCATAGATGAAGCGGCGGGTGTCTGCACTTTTTGGTTGGTCGTTGGTGTAGATGTTAAAGAGAAGTGGTGCAAGCACACTTCCCTGTGGGAGGCCATTCCTGAGTCTTCCCACCTGCTTTTCTTTCCTCCTAGATCAACGAAGAAGTGCCTATTTTCAAGCATGCTTTCAATCAACTCTGTCAGACGGGTGTCTCTTGTGGTCTCCAGGATCTTGCTGAGGAGACGTCTGTGGTTGACTGTGTCATAGGCAGCTGAGAGGTCGACAAACACCACACCAGTTACCATCCTTCCTCATATCCGCCTTCGATGTACTGGGTGAGGTTGAGTACTTGGCTAGTTGTCGACTTGCCAGGGTGGAAACCTGCTTGTTCAGGGATGAGGTGTTCGTCAACAAAGGTACCAATTCTGTTGAGGATCAGACATTCAAAGAGCTTGTAGGTGTGGCTCAAAAGTGAGATTGGTCTGAAGTTCTTGGGAGCGGATGGATCTTTCCCAGGTTTCAGCAGTGCTATAATGTGGGCTTTCTTCCAGATGTTAGGGAGCTTGTGTGTTGTTAAGCACTCATTGTAGAGCTGTAGAAGCCACGTCTTTGCCTTGTGACCGAAGTGCTTGATCTGTTCCGTTGCGATATTATCCAATCCAATTGCCTTTCCTGGTTTGAGGATAGAGATTCCCCCTTCCAGCTCTTCCATAGTAAGCTGTCTTGTAAAAGCAGGGTCCTCGATGTATTTCTTGCGGTTCAGCTTGGTCTTTTTCCCTCTCTTTCTACTCTTTCCATTTTCGAGCAATTGGTTGGCAACTTGGTTGGCAGTGACTTTTGGGTGCTGAGGAGCTACTTTAGGATCACCCCGTAGCTTGTGAATAAGTGCCCATGCTTTCTTGCTGTTTTTTGACATGTCTGTGGACTCTATAAGAGCATTCCAGGTCTTGCTTCGCTCTTGGGCAATGCTTTCCATCACCTTCTCGCCTTGGGCAGTTGTTTCATCTGAGAAGAGATCTGCTTCAAACATGCTGACGTAGTTGTCATAGAGTCCTGCACAGTCCTTTGAAAGTCCTGGTATATATTCAACTCTACAGCCGCGTGGGATATGTTTCCGAGCAGTTTTCAGCACCAGGTTAGCAAATTGGTCGTAGTTCTTGCTAACTGGTATTATATTTTTGATCTTTTCTTCCAGCTCGTTGGTGAAACCTTTCCAGTCTGCTTTCTTGTAGTTGAAGCGCCTTTTAAAGGGCACGATGGTTGGGACTACAGCCGCATTGATTAGGATCCCAATGGGACGGTGTTGGCTAGATGGAATAGGGTCCAGCACAGTCTTTTTACACAGTCCAGCGATGTTACTTGTAACCATGGTGAGATCTGGGTTGTAGCCACGTTTCCAGCGAGCACTGAAAAACGAGTGTGGTAGCTTGGGGTCATGGATCAGACTTAGTTGGTTAGTATCCATCCAGTCCTCCACTGCTTCTCCATCCTATTCATTTCAGGGTAGCCCCACTGGGTACTGTGGCTGTTGAAGTCACCAATAATGATCTGTGGTTTGCCATGTACTTTGGGGATTGGCTGGGAAAATACAAAGTCTACAGGTGGTAATTTATAGACAGATGTTACTACAACACTGCTTAGCTCAACAGATAGGACTTCGATATTATGGTCATCTGACATATCTGTATCTTCTATAGCTGAGCCTGATTTTACAAATATAGCACTGCCGTACTGCCGGGGAGGTCGCTCAATGGCCAGGACCATTCCTGGTATGGTGGGGCGGTTGTTTTCACTCCCTCTGTGCGTCTCTTGCAAGCAGAGGACGTCACAGTGTTGCTTGCTGCATAAGTCGGCTAAGATGGTTTGTTTTGCAGAGGAGAACCCTTCAATGTTCACAGATATGACTGTCAATGCCGGTCTTGAGGAGGTCCCTCGTTTACGACATCGACCTTTGTGTCTATCTCCAGGCATGATGTTTTCTCTTGGTGTTCTGTGGCTTGCTTGCAGCTTTCAGCGTAGCTTGTAGCGTAGCTTATGGCTGTTTTGTAGCTTGTAACTGTTGCTTGTAGTGGTGATAGGATTAGCAGTATCTAGTTGATCTAGTTGATCTTGTCGATCTTGTCGATCTCGTCAATACTCCCAGGGTCGCGACGTGGACGCTCCTTTCATGACCCCTGGATTAGTGTCTGGATCACAACCTCTTTTGGCGGTTGCCGAGATGAGGGGAGAGGTGGCCTCGTGAGGACAGCCCTGTATCTGCACCCTGCAGTGAATATTCTTATGGCCTGGGGTAGGCGGCCGTTGATAAGCAAATGGTGCAAGGCCTTGTGATGCGCTCTTTTCACTCATGCTCTCTTCACGCTTGCCAAGACGAATCCGGTTGGAAGTCAAGCAAATACATGTACTTTAAATAATAAGTAATAATAAATATCTTGTATCTTTTACATCTTCTCCTCTGAGAAAAGGCTTCTGTGCAGATCTCTGTTTATCTTTTAACTGGTGTCTTTCTGGAATTTAACTTGGGATTGTTTCAATTCCTCTGCAGATTGTGGTCCGCTCTCTTCTTCTTCTTCTTCTTCTTCTTCTTCTTCTTCTCTTCTTCTTTCCTGGTGCATGCTGGGATTTTTCGGAGGGTAAAAGAGAGAGAGGAGCGAGACGTTTGTCGTCATATTTACCGTTTATTTCTTGTGTAATGGGTTTAATTTAACATCGTTTATAGGTGGTAGTTGTTTTGCGTTACTTTTCGTGCTTTTGGGTGGTGTGTGTGGGGTGTTTGTGTGGGCTTCTCCTGCCGGCGTCTCGCCGGCCGGCGTCTGACGGCGCCATGGTAAATGGAGACTTTGCCAAGCTCACGCGGAAGCATGGCATTAGGATCTCCGCCAGCTTCGCGTGCACTGTGGAGGAGATCGGGCTGGCCGTGGGGGAGAAGGTCGGACACGGAAGCATCAAGTCCTTGGCGCGGATGAACAGCGCGGTGGTGATCTTTCTGGATCAAGTGGAGAAGGTGAACTGCGTCATCGAGACAGGCATCATGGTGAGAGAGTTGTTTGTACAGGTGCAGCCGCTGATGCTGCCCGCAACCAAAATTATACTGTCTAATGTCCCCCCCTTCATAACCGATGAGTTCCTCAGTAGAGAACTGTCCAGGCATGGTAAACTTGTTTCTCCTATGAAAAAGATGCTGTCTGGATGTAAGTCTCAGTTACTGAAACACGTAGTATCTCACCGCAGACAGGTGTTTATGATACTGAACAATCGGAATGCGGAGCTTAACCTCCGCTTTCACGTTAAAGTAGATGATTATGACTACGTGATTTTTGCAACTTCATCGGTTATGAAGTGTTTTGGTTGTGGGGAAGAGGGGCACACCGTGAGTGCCTGTCCGAAGCGCGGGGACCCGGCTCCGCCTGGTCCGGATGACGCGCCGGCGGGGCCGTCTAACGCGCCGCCGGCTGGGTCGTCCAACGCGCCAGCGGCCGGGCCGTCCAACGCGCCGGCTGGGCCGTCTAACGCGCCAGCGGCGGGGTTGTCCGCCGCTGCACCAGGCCCACCCGCGGCTGTTGCGCCGAAACCGCCCGTGGCTGCGCCGGGGCGGACTGCCGCGCCAGCGGCTTATGCGCCGGTTGCATTGGAACAGCAGGTGGCTGCTGCTGAGGGAGGGGTGCCTCCCACTGTGGCGGCCGCTAACGCGGCCGCAGCGGTGGGGGGGGGCCCCCCTCCAGAGGCGGCCGCTGCTGCTGACGGCAGCGCTGCTCCTGAGCAGTCGGCGATAGCGCGCGGTGTGACGTCTCGGACACGGAGCGGGCGCGGTCGAGGGCGGGGTATACAGCGCGTTTCTGGTGATGTGTCCGGCTTGGGGGACCGTGGTGTTGCACAGGGTGAGGGTGTAGGTGGTTACGTTCAGGAGGATGGGGTGGTGGTTTTGTGTGAAGCAGAAGAAAAGGGGGATGGGGGAAATAAAGATAAAAAAACAAAAAAAAAGGGTGAAACCCCTGAGATAAGCAATGAAGGTGATTTGGCAAAAGAAAGTGTAGAGACAGGTGAAGTCAGTAAAACACAAGAGGGAGATATGGAGAGTGAAACATATATGGGAAAATCAGGAGAGGAGCAGCAAACATGGGGGGAGCAGGTGGAGGTTGCTGAGATGGAGGAAGAGGAGGCGGCAACAGAAATGATAGATAAAAAAAAGACTACTAAACGCAGGAGTAATAAAATAAATGCATCAACCGTTGCAAAGAGCAGTAAAGTGGAGAGTGAGGAAAAGGAAGGAAGAGAGCAAGGACAGGCGGAGGAGAGCTGGGACGATTGTGCGTCTGACAGCAGTGATGTGCCAGGTGCTTTGAGCAGTAGCCAACAAAAAAAAATGTACACGGCTGAAATGATAAAAACCTACCTGGTGCAGACAAAAAACCAACACAATGTGGTGTTAGAGGAATATTTCCCAGACTTGGCCGTGTTCTGTGCATCAGCAAGGTTCCATATGAGCCGAAAGGAGCTGTCTGTATTGGACGAGCTGGAGATATATAGGCTCAAAAGAATGGTGACCAAAATAAGGAGGCAAATGGGTAGCGGTGAGTTCAGAAAACTCAATGCGTGTGTTTAATTTATTTATTTATTTTTTATTTTATTTTATCTTTAATATCTCACTCTTAATGGACACTTTTAGAGTAGGAAGCTTAAACGTAAACGGAGCCAGAGAGGAAAGGAAGAGGGCTCTCATTTTCCAAACCGCAAAAATAAAACATGTCGATGTCCTCTTTTTACAAGAGACTCACAGCGATGTTTTTAATGAGACGGACTGGAAGAAGGAGTGGGAGGGGGAAGTCATTTTAAGCCACAACACCTCTCGCAGTGGGGGGGTGGGCTTCCTCCTCTCCAAGTCTTTTAAGCCTGTCTCACTGGAGGTCGAGCATTTTATCAATGGGAGGTTGCTTTTAATAAAAGCACGGTTTGACCTTTTTACAGTGGTTTTTGTAAATGTCTATGCTCCAACAAACGGTACAGAGAGGAAGGTGTTTTTACTCAAAGTTAATGATGTTTTAAACGGTTGTGCCACGGAGGATTTTCTATTCTTGGGTGGGGATTTTAATTGTACAGAAAATGCTTTTTTAGATCGCAACCATGCAGAGCCGCATCCAGCATCCCAGCATGCTCTGAGGCAGCTGGTCCACTCCCACGGCCTGGTGGATGTATGGAGAAGGATGCATGCAGACAACAGGCAGTACACCTGGTCCCACATCAGGGAAAATATAATTTCTTCAGCTAGGTTAGATCGTTTTTATTGTTTTAAGCATCATTTTAACACTTTTAAATTGTGCAGTTTATCACCTGCTGGTTTTACGGATCATTCTTTGCTTTTATGTGATGTTTTTATCAGAAATGTTTTACCCAGAAGTGCATATTTGCATTTTAACTCGGTTTTAACATTTGATAAACATTTTAGAGAGGCCCTTATTTATTTTTGGAGTGTTTTTAGGCAGAGGAAGGGAGAGTTTAGCAGTCTTAGGCAGTGGTGGGACCATGGTAAGACCGAGTTAAGGTTACTCTGCCAACAGCACACCCTCAATGTCACACAAGACATCATTAGGTCTATGAAAGACCTGGAGAGTGATATAGTGGAACTCAAAACAATACATGAGACCACAGGAGATCGAGGATATATTGAAATCCTCAAAGAGAAAAAGATGGCTTTAGCCAACCTGCTGGATGTAAAAGTTCAGGGTGCACTAGTGAGGTCCCGGTTTCTAAACATAAATGAGATGGATGCTCCCACTAGCTTCTTCTTCGGCCTGGAAAAAAAGAATGGGCAGAGGCGAGTGATCCACTCGCTGCTGTCAGGCACAGGGCAGGAAATAACAGAGCCAAGCCAGATCAGGAGGCGAGCTGTGAGTTTTTACTCCACCCTATACGCAAGTGAGTATGAGGAGGGGGAAACTCTGTCCGAGGGGTTCTGAAATGGACTACCTCAGGTCTCCGAGGAGGCCAACTCACAGCTCGAAGGGCTGTTAACGATCCAGGAGTTGCAGACTGCCCTGCAAGGCATGCAGGGACGGCGGGCTCCTGGTATCGATGGCCTCTCCGTGGAGTTTTATAAAGCCTACTGGGACGTCTTGTCAAATGACCTTCTTGACGTTTTTAATGAGAGTCTGGCCTCTGGCTCTATGCCAGTGTCCTGCAGGAGAGCGGTGATCACACTGCTCCCAAAAAAAGGAAACCTGCAGGACATCAAGAACTGGCGCCCTGTGTCTCTGCTGTGTGTGGATTACAAACTTCTGTCCAAGGCTTTGGCCACCAGGCTGGGGAGGGCTGTGGAGCAGGTCATCCACCGGGACCAGACCTACTGTGTGCCCGGCAGGTCCATGGTGGACAATGTCCACCTAATTCGAGATGTTTGGAGGTCTCCAGCTCATTGGGCATTAATACTGGTCTGATTTCTCTAGATCAGGAAAAGGCTTTTGACCGCGTTGAGCACAGCTTCCTCTGGAAAGTAATGGAGAAGTTTGGGTTCAGCGCTGGTTTCATAGCCAAGATCAAGGTGTTGTACAATAAGATTGAGAGTGTGCTGAAGTTCAACGGTGGTTTGTGTGCTCCTTTTAGAGTGTGTAGAGGGGTCCGGCAGGGCTGTGCTCTGTCTGGCATGCTCTATGCACTCTCCCTAGAACCCCTCCTCAGCAAAATACGCTCGAAACTGCAAGGGCTGTTTTTACCTGGTTTTAATGGAAACTTGGTTTTATCAGCGTATGCAGATGATGTTGTTGTTTTTGTTAGGGACCAGACTGACATAGACGTTTTAGTTGACATCGTGAGGGAGTTTAGTTCAGCATCGGCAGCGAGGGTGAATTGGAAGAAAAGTGAGGCCCTCGCTGTCGGTGAGTGGAGTGGCGGTCTCCCGGTTCTTCCCCAGAACATGGTCTGGAGAAAGGATGGCTTCAAGTACCTGGGTGTGTTCTTGGGGAAGGAAATTGTAGTCCTGAAGAACTGGGAGGACGTCACAGAAAAGATAGAAGGGAAGCTTTCCAAGTGGAAATGGCTGCTCCCTCAGATGTCTTTTAAAGGTAGAGTGTTGGTTTTAAATAACCTTGTGGCATCCCAACTGTGGCACCGTCTTACCTGTGTGGACCCTCCCTCGGGGCTACTTGCCCAAATACAAAAAAAATCGGTGGATTTTTTTTGGGAGGGTCTACACTGGGTGCCGCAGGGGGTGCTGTTTTTATCTAGAGAGGAGGGGGGACAGGGCCTTATCCACCTGGCCAGCCGAATGGCCACTTTTAGGATGCAGTTTTTACAGAGATATCTGACCGGCCCGGCTGATTTGGTGTGGAGAGAGGTGAGCAGCTGCATTCTCAGACGCGTGAGTAACCTGGGGCTGGATGCTGCTCTGTTTTTAACAGATTTAAACATCTTAAAGTTAAGTGGGCTACCTCCTTTTTATCAGGGCGTTTTTAAGTCTTGGGCCCTTTTTGACCATAAAAGGTGTCCAAAGACTGACTCTCTGTACTGGTTGTTGAGAGAGCCCCTGATCCACAATGCCAGGTTGGAAGTCAGCAACAGTGAAACACCCGGCCTGACGGTGGCGCTGTGCCGTTCCAAGACCCTGTGCCTTCAGCAGCTGGTGGATGCAGTGGGGCCGGAGCTGAGCGATGCCCAGGCCCTGGGCTCTCTGCTGGGTCTGCACTCTGTCGGGGTGGCCCAGAGGATTCTTCAGCTCTGGAGCCAGATCCTCTGCCCTGAGGAGAAGAGACTGCTGAGGAGCTACGGACAGGGAGGAGCCAGGCCGGACCCAGCAGACCCGTTCCCAGAGATCTACCTGAGCCCAGGGCTCGGAGAACTGACCGGCCCCCTGCTCCAGGTCGCAAACTCCGAAAAAATTACAGTACACAGAGCTGATAGGAGAACAATTTACATGAACATTGTGAAAGCGACCAACAGAAATGTGCTGAAGGACAGGGCCTCCACTGTGTGGAGCACCAGACTGGGCGCAGGAAGCGGACCAGGCCCACAGTGGAGGATTTTATACAAACCTCCCATAAAAAAAACGTACTGCCGACCTCCAGTGGAGAATTTTACACGGTGCCATTGCCTGTAATTCTTTCATCTCCACCTTTAATCCTGCTGTTTTTAACAAGTGTCCATTTTGTGGTTTTAGAGAGACTGTTTTCCATGTCTTTACAGAGTGCAAGAGACTCACGGGTTTCTTCACTCTTTTAACATGGGTTTTTAATCTTTTTGGTATAGTTTTCACGGAGAGTGTTTTTATCATGGGAGCTCCAGAAAAAAAAGCAAAGAAAGAAAAGTGGCAGCTCCTAAACTACCTCTCGGGCGAAGCGAAGATGGCCATCTATTTGAGCAGGAGAAACAGAATAGAAAACAGGAAAGGGGAAGAGGCTAAAGCAATCTGGCTGTGCAACATAAGGGCCAGACTTTGTTTAGAGCATCGCTTTTATAAACATGTTGGAGACTTAGATGCTTTCAAACAGCGGTGGTGTCACGAGGACATTGTGTGTTCCATTGTGGAGGAGAACTTGCACTTTGCACACATTTTTAGGCCCTAGTTGTTAATGTACCATTTTGAGTGTTTTGTTTTTTTGTTTTTGTCTTTGTTGTTTCTGTTGTCCTTTTGTTCAGTTATTTGATCAAAATTTAGCTAGTGTAAATAAAGTGTTTTTTCAAA
>CM051019.1:23474138-23486638 GCA_027704905.1 Muraenolepis orangiensis
TCTCCAGGTGGACAGGTTTAGAGATGCGCTTTCCTTTCTTATCAAGGGTTGAGTCGCTGATAAGCAACTTAAGTCTTCGCACTCTCCCATCTTTCCCTGGGTACACTTCGACAACCTTCGCCATCCTCCACTGGTTACGTGGTGTGGCATCATTTTGTAGGAGCACAACGTCATCGACCTTTGCGTTCCTACGATCTTTGGTCCACTTCTGTCTCTGTTGGAGGTTTAGGAGGTACTCTTTCTTCCATCTTGATTTTCCTGGCTAAATAAAGGTTCTACTACTACTACTACATCTTGTCCAGAAGTGGTTGGATAAGAGTTGAACTCGACGCCATCTTTTGCGGAGGTACAGATCTTCCTTGACGAACTTTCCAGGAGGTGGAGCGAGGATTGTGGACTTCATGGTCAGGATGTGGTTTGGTGTCAAGGGCTCTGGACTAGCTGCATCATTGAGACAATCAGTGGTCAGAGGTCTGCTGTTTACAACCGCCATGACTTCATACAGGAACGTTCGCAGAGAGGAGCAGTCAAGTTGTGTGGCTGACTGTTCTAGAATGGACGTCAAGACACTTCTGATGGTGCGTATTTGTCTTTCCCAGACACCACCCATATGACTTGAAGCAGGGGTGTTCATGATGAACTCGCATCCAAGTTCCTTGAACTCTTCCTGATCCATCTCTTTCAGTGCTTCAGCGAACTCTCGTCTTGCTCCGACGAAGTTTGTCCCTTGATCGCTTCTTATCTGGCGCACTTTTCCACGAATGGCGATGAATGAACGCAGAGCGTTAATGAAGGCATCCGTGGTCAAGTCGTCGAGCATTTCAATGTGAACAGCCCTGGAACACATGCAGGTAAGTAACAATCCGTAACGCTTTAGCTCTTTCCTTCTTTCCTTTACGTAGAATGGTCCAAAGCAGTCCATCCCGCAGTAGGTGAATGGAGGAGCTGTTTCCATTCGGTCCTCCGGGAGGTCTGCCATTCTTTGCTGTTCAGTGCATCTTCTGAACTTCCTGCACATAGTGCACTTGTAGATATGGGATGATACTGCCTTGCTGCAGCCTAGTATCCATATGCCATTGGATCGGAGCGCATTCATGGTCATCCCTCGTCCCTGGTGGTGCACTCTCTCATGATAGTGCTTGACGAGTAACACCGACACATGACTGTCTTTTGGAAGGACCGCTGGATGCTTCACCTGTGGGTGTAAGGTGGCGTGAGTTAAGCGACCTCCAACTCTGAGGACACCTTGGTCATCCAGGAATGGACCTAACCGGTGCAACTTATTGGCTCTGCCCTTGACTGGTGTCTCCTTGTGACTCTGGAGTAACTGTATTTCTTGTGAGAAGGTTGCTTCTTGAACCATCTTGATTATAGTCAGCTCCGCTTCTCTCCTTTCCTCTAAACTGGCACATGCACATGCACACACTGTAACATCATGAGAGGTTATCTCAGCGGGCTAGTGTTAGGCAGTGCAGAGTTCAAGGCAAAACAAGTCAAAACAGTAAAGTTTAAATGAACATAGGCTTTATTTCCTCACAAAGGGCTTTTCCCTCAAGCACAGTTCATTAATCAAAATGTTGACTTTCCTTCTCTTTTGAGGCTTTTCTGAAAGTGTCTCCAGCTCCTTCCAGCCATGTGCTCCTGGTTCTCTCGCTGCTCCTGAGAGTCTGGGCTCTTGTCTGTTTCCCCAGTGCAGCTTCTATTAGGTGGCTTAAGCACCTACACCTGTCAGAGTTGTGGGGCATGCTGGGAGATGTAGTTTGTGGACCGGTGGCCATTTTGGGATGTTGCAGCTGGTCCTATAACATGTCCCCTTGTGATGCCCTTGTGATGCCACAACACACACACACACACACACACACACACACACACACAAACATGCATGCACACATGCACACACACACACAGGAGTTGGAGTATGACGCCGTACGAGATGGCTGCCGTGTTGCAAGCTCCCGCACGACGACGCAGTTTTTTGTTATTTATTCTTTTTATCACAACTATCTTTGTTCAAAAAGTTAGCAGCATGTTCATTTTTGACTTTTGCACACTTCTGGAGATCAGATCGACAGTCGCTCACTGCCTACTGGAGTTTTTTTCATTCTTTCGACTCTGACGTCCCGCCCCAAGTCACAGCTGGATTATCTCCTGACCATCCTTTGCACGATTACACGCAAGCGTCACCGGAGGAAGCGAGGGAAGCGAGCCGGCGTGCTAGTCAGGCTGAGATGTCGATCCGATCGCCCCCCACTACCCACCATTGTACTGGCTAATGTACAGTCTCTGGACAATAAGTTAAGCAAGCTACAGGCTCGTATTCAATTCCACCAGGAAACTAAGGACAACTGTATTATCTGCCTTACGGAGACATGGATGTTGGAGGGGGTTACCGTCGCAGCTATCGAGCCGACGGGATTTTCCGTCCAACGGGCGGACAGAACAAGGCTCTCTCCGGTAAAGATTGCAGAGTCAAGTCAAGTCAAGTAAAGTTTATTGTCACTTCACAGTTTACACAAGTGTTTCCAGCCCGCTGAGAGGCAGGCAGTAAGGCCCGTTCAACCAACAGGATGACTGAGGAGACGCACCAAGGAGCGCTGGGCATGGCATTGCACTTTAACACATCGCGCTCGCAATATGATTGTGGTAGCAAAGAAACTTCCTTTTGAGCATATGCCCTGTATAGCGCACATTATTCCGTTTTTTAAAGTGGCCGACTTGTTGCAACGTTCATTCGCATTAGATGTTTCATGGCAAACTATTTAAAGGCAAGCTGTTTATGTTCACTTGTTGCAGACATTATTTTGTACCAGATTATTTATGTAGTTGTCTGCTTAATATTAATCTTATAATCGATGTTTTGGGCATAACTAAGCACTCCCTGAGACCTTTTTGCTCAGAAAAACTAAAGTGAAAAGTTACAAATAAAATAATAAAAATCTTGATCTCTAACTGCTTTTAGCGTTTCATTCTTCCATACCTGCATTTGTTTTGCCAACCGCAAAAAACAAAACTACAAGTAAATATGTTTATTTTAAACTTGTGATTAATCCGATTAAATATTTTGATCTATTGACAGCACTAGTTTTTACATCGTATTTAACCACTGTACATTTTATATTACCATGCACTTTACTGCTACACTTTACAGCACTCTGGTTGGATGGCAACTTCCTTTCACTGTACTATACTTGTGCTGAGCAATTACAATACATTTGAATCTAATCTAATTTAATATAAAGTCTGTATTTGTCTTGCCTTGAAAAATTAAGACATTTGAAGAATATTATTTTTTATTTCCTTCTTTTCAATTTGTTGGACAGTCAAACCATGTTCATCTGCTCCGTAGATTTCCTGATTAGCGCGAGAGAAAAGACCGTTTTATTGTCGTCCTCGAGTTCAACTGAGAGGAACGCATCACTCATCCTGAACATTGTCTCACCGTGTCCTCATTCATTCACCATGTCCTCACTCATTCATCGTGGGTCCTCACTCATTCATCGTGGGTCCTCACTCATTCACCCTGTCCTCACTCATTCACCGTGTCCTCACTCGTTCACCCTGTCCTCACTCATTCATCGTGTCCTCATTCATTCATCGTGCCCTCACTCATTCACCCTGTCCTCACTCATTCACCGTGTCCTCACTCATTCACCCTGTCCTCACTCATTCACCGTGGGTCCTAACTCATTCACCCTGTCCTCACTCATTCACAGTGTCCTCACTCATTCACCGTGGATCCTAACTCATTCACCCTGTCCTCACTCATTCACAGTGTCCTCACTCATTCACCGTGTCCTCACTCATTCACCGTGTCTTACTCATTCACCGTGTCCTCACTTATTCACAGGGTCCTCACTCATTCACAGGGTCCTCACAGACAGTCCTCACCTATTGAGGACTGTTAAGATAAGATAAGAATACTGTCTTTATGAACCTCACCAGAGGAATTCATCGCTCTGTTCAGAGCCAATAGCCTGACCTTGAACACGATGTGTTCAGAATCAACTCTCCATCAGCACCATACATATTCTGTATACAAGATAAACACAACCAGTCCCATATGGTGTCTCTCTCTCTCTCTCTCTCTCTCTCTCTCTCTCTCTCTCTCTCTCTCTCTCTCTCTCTCTCTCTCTCTCTCTCTCGCCCTATACATGTATGCATTCTTGTGTTTCTCTCTCTCTCTGGGACTGAAATAATAAAACTTGAATAACTTAATGCTGCGGAACCGAAGAGGATCCAGAAGTTAGAGAGAGTAATAGACTGTGTAACACACACATGCACACACACACACACACACACACACACACACACACACACACACACACACACACACACACACACACACACACACACACACACACACACACACACACACACACACACACACACACACACACACACACACACACACACACACCTACACACACACACACACACACACACACACACACACACACACACACACACACACACACACACACACATACACACATACACACACACACACACACACACACACACACACACACACACACGCAGACACACAAAAACCCACAGAGACACACACGCAGACACACAAAAACCCACAGAGACATGTACACACACTCACATACTTGCGTACACAAACACACACACACACACATTAACACACACATACACACACAGATAAACATTAGAAGTACACAAACACACACACATACACATACACACACATCTAAACATGAGTGACACACACACAAACACATAAACACACACATCTTTTCATGAGTGTCACACACACACACATTCACACACACACAAATACTTACACACACACATGGCTACACCTGCCCTCGAGGACCCCCACCTGCTTCCGAGGACCCCACCTGTTCCCGAGAACCCCACCTGCTCCCGAGGAGGACCCCACCTGCTCCCCCGAGGACCCCCACCTGTTCCCGAGAACCCCACCTGCTCCCGAGGAGGACCCCACCTGCTCCCCAAGGACCCCACCTGCTCCCCCGAGGACCCCACCTGCTCCCCAAGGACCCCACCTGCTCCCCAAGGACCCCACCTGCTCCCGAGGACCCCACCTGCTCCCCAAGGACCCCCATCTGCTCCCGAGGAGGACACCACCTGCTCCCGAGGAGGACCCCACCTGCTCCCGAGGACCCCTTCCTATCTCGCGGACCCCTCCCTGCTGGAGGACTTCTATCGGGGGCTCTCGGGCGGTCGTCCGGTGCCTCCCCTCAGGGGGGGGGACTGTCGTGCCGCCCCACTAGCTCCACTCCGCCTTCAGACATTATTCCTAATCCCTGTATCTCTAGCTCAGGGGTCAGGAATCTTTTTGGCTGGGAGAGCCAAAAAAGCCAAATATTTCTAAATGTATTTCCTTGCGAGCCATATATTTATAAAAATTGAATGCAACTTTATGCGTGCATTTTTTAAGTAAGACATACATTTTTAACGTAAAACACGTCCCCGAGTACTAAAAGCGCTATATATAATAAATATCTTTATTCTTCTTAATACTCTTGTTGATATACTGTAGCTAATCAATAATAATGTCAGTGTTTGTAAGGACCCAGAACACAGACCAACGCCAGGGTATATATATACCCAGGTGAGGTGATTGTCATTAGCAGCAATCGCCGACAGGTGTGTAGGTGCGCAGCCAAGACCTGAGCCTTGGCCACGCCCCCTGTCACACAGCGCAACCTTGACAAATAAATGTAATACGTCTTACCATTAATGGGACTTCTGGTGCTGCGTGGTTCTGCTGATGGCCTTGTAGTCTGGTTCATAAGCGGTGAGGTTAAGCTTCATGCAGGCGTTGAGGCTTCCATCGGTTAAACGTGAGCGTAGCAATTTTATCGTTGCATATCAAACATACCGCAGATCCTGCTCTCTCCACAAAGGCAAATTCCTCTGTCCACGCGGCCTGGAACGTACGATAATCGTCCAATTTATTCTTTATTTTCGACATTTTTTCCGTCTTAAGGGTTCTAAGCAGATAAACTAGCTGGCTACCTGACGAAAACGAGGAGCTTTTTCTTGACCTTCCGCATTATCCAATTAAAATTGAGTTTTGGTGTCGACAGGTTAAAACAGATCTGACTATTTTATATTTATATTTGGAATTCAAATTAAAAGTTTCTAAACTAATTCATGTTAAATGTTTTACTTTAAATTTTAAAATTCAAAATAATTTGTTACTTAAAACATTCCAAAAAAAATTCTACTCAAAATTGTCTGCGAGCCATAATTGGCTCGCGAGCCATAGGTTCCCGACCCCTGCTCTAGCTCCTCCCTTAGGGCAAGTCTAGCCAGAGGCTCTGTGAACCAATCAGGAGAGCTCACTGCGTTGGTGAATACCCAATCAGAGTTTTGGGGTGCGGGTTTTCATCATATCGATCTGTCTTGTGTCATTCATTAATTCAACGTTCCAGACAACTCGTGAGTCGTATATTTCAGACTTTAAACTTTCGAGTCCCGACCTCAAAGCGTTTCAGGTGCATGACGCTAAACGTAAACAGAAAGCATGGCTGACCCTGACAAGGTGGTGTGTTTGACTCACGATTAGACAATTGACGTGATTTACGTGCATAACTGGTTTTACTATATGATTTTTCGTCTTATTTAATTAAATACAGGTAAATATACTTTATACAAAAAAACACTTCTCCCTCAAATCGTAGTCAATTTCAATTCAGTTTGGATTGTCTGCTATAATGACCCACTAATACACTGTCAAAATTGATAGTGGAAACCTTCCATCCTCCCCTACTTTTACAACCACCAGCCGCCACTGATATATATATATATATATATATATATATATATATATATACACACGTGCATTAATGTTGACACCAAAGAGTAAACATCAACAGTATGTAGCCGTATATATGAAAACAGATGGTAGCGATACATCGCGAATGTCAAGCCACCGTGTCAAGAAGGAAGTGGTTGATCAGATTCTGTCATGGTTACGGTGGTTGGCAGGGGGCGTGGCCAAGCCACGTGCGCTGGCGGCGCACACACACACACCTGTCAGCTATTACCTTGTCTAATTGCTAATCACCTCACCTGGGGTATAAATACTCTGACTATCCTTTACCCCAGTGTTAGGTCGTTACGTCGTACTGCACGTGGTTCACGTTACGTCGGACATTCCGGACGGACATCGCCGCTGATGTCCCGGAGATCCAGTTCCTGTACCTATCCCGCGTCACCCGCCGGTCTCGCGTTATTCTGGTTCATACGAGCGCCCCGGTAATTATAATTACTTGTCTGGTACCTCCCGGTACGCAGACTCCTCCCCGTCCCGGACTACTCGCCGTTCTACCTGCCGGTACTCCGCGGATCGACCTCCCGGTACCCTGACCCCTGGACTGTCCCCGTTTACCCTTGTGTGTTGTGTTTGCTTTGAATAAACGTATCGCTCCACTGTGTCTTGGTCTGCGTTCTGGGTCCCACCGAACTATCCCATCGTGACAGATTCAATTCACCAATCACAGTTCTGCGCAATCTCAATCAATTTGTCTCCATCCAAACCCAAACTGTCTCCGAGCTGAAGTGGTGATTTGGGAAGGCCTGTAATTAAAAACCTCAAATTAAAGGGTTTATAGGAAGTCTCTGTTGTAGCGTTACTCCTAAGCTCGGCAGAAAGGCCATCGCTGCTTGATATTCCGGAAGCTTCCGCATATTAAAGCTCAAAGTCCTATCCGTGGAATATTAAAAACACTGTTTAAATTGACATGCCGCAACTTGTATATTCAATGGGAACCCAACATTTGGAAGTCAAACAGTTTCAGCCCCCAGGAGACGGAGCCGGACGTGTTGATATCCACTCTGTCTCTTAGCAGAGGGTTACCATCTATATATATTGCTATATACTTTACTGCAACATTTGCGCTCTGGTTAGATGCTAAATTATTTTCGCTGTACTGTACTTGTGCTGTGCAATTACAAAAATGTTTTATCTAATCTAATCTAATCTAATGATGGAGAATAAGAAAGAGTGAAACAGGAAAATAAATCTACCCAGATAACTATACTTTAATCTATTAATTATGTTGGCCTATATAATATTTCCGTATCATTTACAATGAATAAATATACAATAAAGTAGCTGAAAATCGCCCTAAGTATAATACTAAGTAGTACGAAGTAGTTAAAATGTAAAAAGTAAATGTGTTCAACTAATTTACATTCCAAATGTTTTACTTTCCTTGTTCTGCTCTGTGTTTGTTATTCGTCTCAAGGCGATATAAGTAGTTGTGAAAAAACATTTGTATAATTTAATGTCAAACACTGAAACTAAAAATATCCAGGAGGCATTTATTGCAACTGTTTACAATCAATGCCCGTATGGAACCTGTCATGGTTACGGTGATTGGCAGGGGGCGTGGCCAAGCCACGTGCACTGGCGGCGCGCACACACACACCTGTCAGCAATTGCCGTGGCTGATTGCTAATCACCTCACCTGGGGTCTATAGACCCTGGCTTCCCGTTACCCCGGGGTTAGGGCGTACGTCGTACTTCATGGTTGCTACTTTGTGCGTTAGTACATTCTGGACGGAATCGCCACGCTAATGTCCCAGAAATACAGATCCTTTGCCTGTCCCGCGTCACCCGCCTGTCTCGCGTTACTCCGGTCTATACGAGCTCCCCGGTCATTATAATTACCTGTCTGGTACCTGTCGCTACTCGACCTCCCGGTACCCAGACTCCTCTCCCGTCCCGGACTACTCGCCGGTCTACTACCTGCCGGTACTCCGCGGATCACCTCCCGGTATCCAGACCCCTTGCCTGTCCCTGATTACTCTCTGTTGTCTGTGTGCTTTAAATAAAGCTTTATGTTATAGCTCCACTGTGTCTTGGTCTATGTTCTGGGTCCCACCGAACGATCCCATACGTGACAGAACCATCACTTGCGGTGGTTTTTGGACCCTGTGGTTACCAGTTCCCCTCGCTGCTCTGCGTTATCTCCGCTGACCCGCAGCAGACAGAGGTCATCTCCCTGGTGGTGCCCCCTGCTGTCTCCCCTCCTGTGCCAGCCTGTCAGTGCTGGTGATTGTGAATCATAGTTTGGTCGCCGACGGAGTGGCCGAGGTCAAGGTCTGATCAATCACCGTTCTTGTTCACAACCCTTTGGGCATTCAGGCGACAAATAAAGACCACCACCACCAACACCACCGCCACCACCTCCTCCACCACCACCACCTTCACCACCTCCACTTCCTTCAACACCACCACCACCACTACCACCACCACCACCAACACCACCATCACCCCCATTACCACCACAACCACCTCCACTTCCTTCAACACCACCACCACCACCACTACCACCACCACCACCACCACCACCAACACCACCAACACCACCATCACCCCCATTACCACCACCTTCACCACCATCACCTCCACCACTGCCACCACCATCACAACCACCACCACCACCACCACCACCACCACCTCCACCATCACCACCACCATCATCATCATCACCAAACCTATTCCTACCCCCGTTGCACTTGATTTAATGTGACACATGACCGTAAACACACACACAACGTAAACACTCTCACTGGCACATGCACATATTTTTTCTCTCTCTCTCCCCCCTCTCCCTCCTCCCCCTCTTTCTCTCACCCCCCCCACCCCCTCTCTCCTCTCTCTCTCTCTCTCTCTCTCTCTCTCTGTCATCTCTTGAGTGATGCTCCAGTATCCCAGTGAGCGATTTGGCTCTCATTAAGGATAGTTTTAACAAAAGCTCTTTTCTCCTCCATCTCCTGACTGGATGCCGTGATGCGTTTGATCGGCCGGCCGTCTTCAAAGCAGCGGCATGAATGAAAAGAGTTCTTAAGGCTTTTTGATGTGGATGATAAATCAATCACTGTGTCATTCTCGCTCTCCGTCCACAGCTCTACACCCGACAATCAGACAGTTTTCACAGAGTTATAGCGGCCATCAAAGTAACAATACAAAGTGAGATCTCTGTCTCGTCTCCATCGTCTCAAGGTGACGTGACGGTTTCAGAGGGTGTAGCATGATGAGAGAGACAGAGTGAGAGAGTGAGAGAGAGAGAGAGAGAGAGAGAGAGAGAGAGAGAGAGAGAGAGAGAGAGAGAGAGAGAGAGAGAGAGAGAGAGAGAGAGAGAGAGAGAGAGAGAGAGAGAGAGAGATACAGAGGGAGATACAAAGAGAGAGTGAGAGAGAGGATAATTAGGATTAAGACTTTGTACAATACAGTAGTTCTCTTTTCTACTCTCTCTCTCTCTCTCCCTCTCTCTCTCTCTCTCTCTCTCTCTCTCTCTCTCTCTCTCTCTCTCTCTCTCTCTCTCTCTCTCTCTCTCTCTCTCTCTCTCTCTCTCTCTCTCTCTCTCTCTCTCTATCGCCCTCTGTCCGTTTAGCCTGATTTGTGTTTTATTAGTTTTTTTTTATCTAATCATAAGTCGCATTTTAGTCTTGGATCAAAGTATGGCGGAGACGGCATTAAACGCACAGAGTATGAACTTTGACATGTAAAAGACTGTTGGCTGACAGTACCGATGCTGCGGAAGGGGCAACCGGACGGTAGGAGGGAGAAGAGATGGAGCCCAGGGTGGTTGCGGTCCTTTGTGACGTAGATGGCCTTCGTCTGACATCTGGTCCTACAGATTTCTTCAATGCATGGAAGCGCACACCCGATGATCTTTTTATGCTGTACCACACAGTGACGCCACTCGTCAGGACTCTTTCTACAGGTCCACGGTAAAGGTTCACCAGCCACCGTTGGCCTATTCTGCTAGTTCTGAGGCACCACAGGGCATAGAGGCGCTGGTGTGCCTCCTTCAGTATGACCTCAGTGTTGCGGGTCCAACTCCAATCTGTAGCCCTAGGAAACGGAAGCAGCTGACGACTTCAACCGGTGTCCTGTCCAGGCTGATGGTGGAGTGGGTGCCCCGGTGGCTCCTGAAGTCCACGATTAGCTCCTTTGTCTTGCTGACATTCAGTGCGAGGCTCCTGTCCTCACACCATCGCGTCAGCCAAACAACCTGATCTCTGCACCCTGTACTTTATTTTTCTTTTCTTTTTTTTCTTTTTGGGTAATACCTCGGATTCGGACAGTTGTAAAACGTAGTCCTCTTGGTGAATGTTCAATTTGTTGGCTCAGCGTTCCCCCTTTCAAAGTGAGCGTAAAACGTGTTCAGCTGGTCTGGTAGGTTGGGGTGGTTGTTGGTGACTCCCCCTGAGCTCCTCTTGTAGTTGGAGAGGACCCTCAGACCTGGCCACATACGTCTGGTGTCAGAGCTCCCGAATTGTAAATCCAATTTGTTTTGTTATCCAATTTCCCCTTCTTGATGGCTTTTCTGAGTTCAAACTTGGCCTTCTTGTAGTGATCAGAGTCGCCTGTTGTAAAGTGGTACTCCCTTTGTTTGTTCCGGTGTTGATGTTGTTGATGGTAGTGGTGGTGATGGTGGTGGTGGCATTTAAAAAACATCTGTTACTAGTCCTTGCATTGTTTTGGATTTTTATCCATTGCCGCGTATGTTCAGCAAAGGGAAGAGAGAGAGAATAAGAGAGACAGAGGGAGAGAGAGAGAGGGAGGCTGTTTGGCAGTCAGAGCGGCGGTGGTGGTGGCGGTGATGGCGGCGGTGGTGGCGGCGATGGTGGTGGTGGCGGCGGCGGCGGCGGCTAACATGTGACATGTCGGGCCCTGCCCAGCGTGAAGCAAAGCACCGGGTCGGAACAGCATTGAATAGACAATATAAATCTGTGTCTGAGCGGGAGAAACCCCTCCCCCCACGGATCCGGCCACAGAGCCGTGAGAGGGAGGGGGGGGGCCTGATATGAGGCAGCCTGATAAGAAGACAGTGCTACTATAAATGTGGAGGGAGAGGAAGGATGAGAGAAGGAAGGATGAGAGATGGAAGGATGAGAGAGGAGAGGAAGGATGAGAGAGGAGAGGAAGGATGAGAGAGGAGAGAAAGGATGAGAGAGGAGAGAAAGGATGAGAGAGGAGAGGAGAGGAAGGATGAGAGAGGAGAGGAAGTATGAGAGAGGAGAGAAAGGATGAGGGAGGAGAGAAAGGATGAGAGAGGAGAGGAGAGGAAGGATGAGAGAGGAGAGGAAGGATGAGAGAGGAGAGGAAGGATGAGAGAGGAGAGAAAGGATGAGAGAGGAGAGAAAGGATGAGAGAGGAGAGGAGAGGAAGGATGAGAGAGGAGAGGAAGGATGAGAGAGTAGAGGAAGGATGAGAGAGGAGAGGAAGGATGAGAGAGTAGAGAAAGGATGAGAGAGTAGAGGAGGATGAGAGAGAGAAGGATGAGAGAGGAGAGGAAGGATGAGAGAGGAGAGGAAGGATGAGAGAGTAGAGGAAGGATGAGAGAGGAGAGGAGAGGAAGGAGAGAGGAGAGAAAGGATGAGAGAGGAGAGAACAAGGACAAACATAAGATACAAATCTGACCCGCAGAATGAGTTTCTACTCCACTGGCTGCGTCCACGCCAGCTTTAAACACACACACACACACACA
>CM051019.1:23491638-23516309 GCA_027704905.1 Muraenolepis orangiensis
TGATGGATGGATGATGGGTAAATGGTGAAGGGATGAATAAATGAATAATCTGAAGGAGACTCTCTAGCTGATAGTGGTACTGAGTTCATTGATGTGATGATGTGAAGGAACAGACAGCCTGGCTTAATACAGTTTTACTGGGTGGGATAGAGAGATAGAGAGAAAGATGGCTGGATGGATGGAGAGATAGAGAGATAGATGGATGGATGGATGGATAGAGAGATAGAGAGATAGATGGATGGATGGATGGATAGAGAGATAAAGAGATATAGAGACGGATGGATGGATGGATGGATAGAGAGATAAAGAGATATAGAGATGGATGGATGGATGGATAGAGAGATAAAGAGATATAGAGATGGATGGATGGATGGATGGATAGAGAGATAAAGAGATATAGAGATGGATGGATGGATGGATGGATGGATAGAGAGATAGAGAGATAGATGGATGGATGGATGGATGGATAGAGAGATAAAGAGATATAGAGATGGATGGATGGATGGATGGATAGAGAGATAGAGAGATAGATGGATGGATGGATAGATAAAGAGATATAGAGACGGATGGATGGATGGATGGATAGAGAGATAGAGAGATATAGAGACGGATGGATGGATGGATGGATAGAGAGATAGAGATAGAGAGAAACATGGATGGATAGAGAGATATAAAGATAGAGAGATAGAGAGCTGGATGGATGGCTAGAGAGATATGAATCCCATATCTCTCCAGAATTTAGACACAATTAGTGTTGTTGCCGTTTATGATGTCCGAAATACCCAGACCAATGATTAGATTAAATAATATTAGATTCAAATATATTTTCAGTAGCACAGTATATTTCAGTAAGTCAAGCACAGTACAGCGAAAATAATTTGGCATCTAACCAGAGTGCAAATATAACACAAAAGTGCATAGTAATATACAAAATACAGTGGTTAAATGGGCTGTCTACTAGGTATACAGTGTGTATACCGTTTATTAACTAGGTATGAGATTTTCGTAGATATAGGTATATATATATATAAACAGGTAAGTATACAATAATCTACCTATCAGGTCGTGAGCAGGTGTATGCAGTTATTTAAAGCCTGGTCTGAAGTCCCCCGTCCCTCCTCCTCAGACCCCCCCACGGTGGAGCCAGCCTTCCTGGAGACACGGCAGGGCCTGAGTCGGCCCGTGGTGATGACCTGCAGGGTGCTGAGCACCCGTCCCGCGTGCTGCGCTTCGAGTGGCGGCTGTCCAACCAGCTGCTCCACGCCGGGGCCTTCACCGAGCACAAGGACCAGACCGAGTACACCGTGCGCAGCCTGAACCGCGAGGGCTGGGGGGAGTACACCTGCAACGTCATCAACGAGGCCGGCACCGGGAAATGCACCTTCCACGTCACCGGTAGGACTTCAGATTAGACATGGGACTATTCAAAATGTTAAATGCACTATTCAAAATGTGAAATGCACAATTCAAAATTCAAAATGTGAAATGCACAATTCAAAATTCTAAATGTGTAAAGCACAATTCCAAATGTTAAATGTAATATGTGAAATTCTAAATTCTAAATTCTAAATTATAAATTATAAATTATAAATTCTAAATTCTAAATTCTAAATTCTAAATTCTAAATATGAAACTTTAAATTTGACATCAAAATTGAAAATTGAAATATTACTTTAAATAATAGTAATAATGAATTGCATTTATGTGGCTCTTTTTAAGACACCCACAGTGCTTTTCATGGTGAGTGTGTGGGGAGTGAATGACACCTCATCCACTAGCAGTGTGGGATACAGCCAGAAGAGCCCTCACCACACACACTGTTCATCTAAACACCCACTGAGAGATGGAGTGATTAGAGATTTGTGATTTGTGATTTGTGAACACAATCTGTTTTGTTTGCTCAACTGGTGTTTTCCCTCATTCCCCGGTAATTTTGTCATCTTCCGTGTATCTGTCATCCTGTCAGTTGATTTGTTTCCACGGCGATAATTAAAGCCTAATGGTGGTGTTTGGAGGCCGGCTGAAATTGGATCCATAAAAATAAATAAATCATTATTCGTGTCAGAGCAGCTGTGCTGTGGGGAGTGTCCCGTCTGGAATCATGTGGATGGTACAAAGACGCCACACAGACAGAATGAAGGACCAATCAGAGATCTCTATCTCATCTTAGTGACCAATCAGAGATCTCTATCTCATCTTAGTGACCAATCAGAGATCTCTATCTCATTTTAGTGACCAATCAGAGATCTCTATCTCATCTTGGCGACCAATTACCACCCAGAACAAAATCACTTTCTGTTTGCTTCGTTCTCGACATAAAGCTTATTCTTAAAGGTTGACAGTTGTTTCTGTTTGTTTGTTTGTTTGGAGAGAGAGAGAGAGAGAGAGAGAGAGAGAGAGAGAGAGAGAGAGAGAGAGAGAGAGAGAGAGAGAGAGAGAGAGAGAGAGAGAGAGAGAGAGAGAGAGAGAGAGAGAGAGAGAGCACAGTATCAGCTCCTGGTCCTTTCTCATAGCTGCTGCTGTGTCAGCCTTTATGACAGGAGCCAATGAGTTTATTGGTGTTGAGAGACCTCAGGTCACCTGGCCTGGACTCCATCTCCCACAAGCCCCATTACAGGTGGGCCCACAGGGTCAGATGGGAAGTATTTGTCACTTTGATCCTCTGCCACTTAGGGCACTCTTAGACCCTTGGATACTCCCTCTCTCTCTCTCTCTCTCTCTCTCTCTCTCTCTCTCTCTCTCTCTCTCTCTCTCTCTCTCTCTCTCTCTCTCTCTCTCTCTCTCTCTCTCTCTCTCTCTCTCTCTCTCTCTCTCTCTATCACACACTGCCTCCCTCAGTATCTCTCTAGTGATGGGCCTGATCGCCGGCGACGACGAGAAAGAATACACGGAGGAGGTTGGATCACTGGAGCAGTGGTGCCAGGAGAACAGCCTCGCCCTCAACATCAAGAAGACCAAGGAGCTGATCGTTGACTACAGGAACCAGAGAGGAGAGCACGCCCCTATCTCCAGCGACGGTGTTGCAGTAGAGAGGGTCACCGGCTTCAAGTTCCTCTGCGTGAACATCTCCAAGGACCTCACATGGTCCACGCACACCACACACGTGGTGAAAAGGGCCCAACAACGCCTGTAGTTCCTCAGGCGTCTGAGGAAATTCAGCATGGGCCCCCGCATCCTGAGAACATTCTATAACGGCACCATGGAGAGTGTTCTTACAGGGTGTATCACCGCCTGGTACGGGAACTGCACCGCACTCGAGCGCAGAGCGCTTCAAAGGGTGGTGCGGACGGCCCAGTATATCGTTGGAGATGAGCTCCCCTCCCTCCTGGATATATACAACCAGCGGTGCGTGGCCAAGGCCAAACGCATCATAAAGACATTGCCCACCTCAGCCACCAACTGTACTCACTGTTACCGTCAGGCAGGCGATACCACAGTATCAAGTGCCGTACAAATAGGCTTAGAGATAGCTTCCACAGTCAGGCCATCAGGCTGCTGAACAAGGGCGTATAGCATATAACAAAGTATATTTTATTACATTGATTCATATATATATATATTGCTCTTTTTCTGACATATTGCATTTTATATATTGCATTTTTATATATTTAACTTATACAGTTTTGTTTTTCTTCGTTTTATCCTATTCAGTTTTTTTATAACTGCTGTCTGTCGTCGGGTATGGTACATACGATTTTCACTCATTGCTTATTCTTGGGTAAACTGTGAAGTGACAATAAACTTGACTTGACTTGACTTGACTCTCCCCCTTCTCTATCTCTCTCCCTGTCTTCCTTCTCCATTTCTCTCTCACCTATTCTCTCCCTCACCCTTTCTCTCCATCACCCCCTCCAGCCACACACCTACGTATGCCTCCCCCCTCCCCACATCTCAATCCTCCACCTCCCCCTCCCTCCCCCTCCCTCCCCTCTCCCCACAAACCCCCCCCCACCCCCTTTCCCTGCCCTTTTCATCCTACCACCCTCCGTCAATTGTCCTCCATCTTCCTCCCCGTCTCCCCCGCCCAGTGCTCCACTTTCCTCCCCCATCTGGAGCCCAGGGTTAGACTAACCAAAGAATGGTATGGGTCCTGGCTCTTCTTTCCTTCATCCAACAAACCTGAAGCCATCCACTCTTATTTCCCACCCATCTCCACTCTGTCCCTCCAGAGATCGTTCTGGAATCCTCACCACTCTGTTTGACTAAGAACACTCAATGACATGAATTATTGAAGGCGTCCCGAAGCCATCATTCCTAGATAAGGTTTAGGATTCTTTTGTAAAAACTGCACTGCTTGTCTCGGGCATGGGTTCATAATGTATGGGTTCATAACTTAACTTTGTTGAAGTGGAACTTTGTTCTGCTCTGCTTGGCCTGTTATGTGTAAATACACGGGAGGCTGGCATATTTAGTCATGAGTGGCCCCCTTGAAGTTGAACTCTTGAAGCAGTTGAACACAAAACTCATGAAACATGAAATAACCACACAGAGCTAACACACATGTCCAGGTACACACATATAACTCACATATAACAATTTCACTTAAGGAGAAATATATTATACATATTATATAGTATATATCTATATATATATGTATAGAAGTTTTAAGATGCTACGTGTATGCAACGCTTCTTCAGGGACTAAAAGACACAGGGTGATGAGTAAACCGGTTTACTGCAGAGTTTGACGTTAATACAGCAGATTCTACATGCTAGCGCTCCTAGCGCTCGAGTGTGTGTGGTGGCTGGTTTAACCTGTGGGCCTTGATAACCAAGGACCCACAGGTGTGCAGCATCACCAGCCCCAGACTCTAAACAATCGGACTGAGGTCAGATGACAGCTGCTTCAACCAGACTCTAATCAGTCTGACTGGGGCCAGGTGAGGCTGCTTCAGCCAGACTCTAATCAGTCTGACTGGGGCCAGGTGAGGCTGCTTCAGCCAGACTCTAATCAGTCTGAGTGGGGCCAGGTGAGGCTGCTTCAACCAGACTCCAAAAGACACACACACATTATCTGTCGGACCCCCAGCAAGTAAACAGGCAAACAGAACTCTCTCTGGTGCTCCGGCACCAGCTGCTCTGGGCCCTTGGGGTTGAGAGAACGAAAGCATCTGAGAGATGAGGAAGCCGGACAACTACAAGAATCTCCTCTCTCAAACCACTTCTAATCCCCACAGACCCACACAGTACAGTTCATATCCTCCATGAACGGCTAGCCGTTGGGAGTAGCTGGTCCGGCCCAATTATTAAGCCAGTTATGAAATTGAAAGTGTGTGTGTGTGAGAGTTTATGTGTTTCTGTGTGTGTGTGTGTGTGTGTGTGTGTGTGTGTGTGTGTGTATGTGTATGTATGTTATGTGTGTGTGTATGTGTGTGTTTTTGTGTGTGTGTGTGTGTGTGTGTGTGTGTGACCGCTTTCTCGCCCCCCTGCTGCGGGGACATCTGTGAAGACGGCAGTCGCGCACAGCCGCCAAATTGCTCATTAAATTGCGCCGTAGGGGAGAGTCTTAGGGGAGAGTCTTTGGGGAGAGTCTTAGGGGAGAGTCTTTGGGGAGAGTCTTTGGGAGAGTCTTGGGGAGAGTCTTTGGGGTAATGGGGTCTGTACCACTAAGCTCTGGACCCTGGCCACCAATAGGTGCTTTCAGACCCAGCTAGGAACTATGGACCTGGGGAACTAGGAACCAGGGACCTGGGGGATCTAGGAACCAGGGCCCTGGGTGATATAGGAACTAGGGACCTGGGGAACTAGGAACTAGGGATCTAGGAACCAGGGACCTGGGGAATTAGGAACTATGGACCTGGGGAACTAGGAACTAGGGACCTGGGGAATTAGGAACCAGGGACATGGAGGAACTAGGAACCAGGGCCCTGGGTGATATAGGAACTAGGGACCTGGGGAACTAGGAACCATGGACCTGGGGAACTAGGAACCAGGGCCCTGGGTGATATAGGAACTAGGGACCTGGGGAAATAGGAACCATGGACCTGGGGAACTAGGAACTAGGGACCTGGGGGATCTAGGAACCAGGGACCTGGGGAATTAGGAACCAGGGACATGGAGGAACTAGGAACCAGGGCCCTGGGTGATATAGGAACTAGGGACCTGGGGAACTAGGAACCATGGACCTGGGGATCTAGGAACCAGGGACCAGGGGAACTAGGAACCATGGACCTGGGGAACTAGGAACCATGGACCTGGGGATCGAGGAACCAGGGACATGGGGGAACTAGGAACCAGGGACCTGGGGAACTAGGAACCATGGACCTGGGGATCTAGGAACCAGGGACATGGGGGAACTAGGAACCAGGGACCTGGGGAACCAGGAACTAAGGACCTTGAGAAACCAGGAACCAGAGACCTGGGGATATAGAAACCAGGGACCTGGGGAACTAGAAACAAGGGACCTGGGGAACTAGGAACCAGGGACCTGGGGATCTAGGGACTAGGGAGCTGGGGGAGGAATAGTTCCTTCAAGGGGATTTTACTGTTTTCATTGGCACCACCAATAGGAACGTGACGTCAACTTCATTGACGTAAAGTCTGTATTTACTCCGTTATATATTTACTCTAAACGCTTGGACTTGTTGTCTGTCTGTGTTTTGTTGTATTTCTTCTATTCCGTTAACGCTAAAGCCATGTTTTTTAACCTTATTTTGATCAGTTTACAGTCGACACAGCTAAAGGGTGTTTTAAAAATGCCGGTTGTTTGTGGTGTATTAGCTTGTGTTCGACTAATTACTGCACACCTACGTCATTACCGACCGAGCCTTCTGCTCCACTGCTCCGAGACTGTGGAACGCCCTCCCAAACCAGCTGAGGACACCACAGACTGTGGAACGCCCTCCCAAACCAGCTGAGGACACAACAGACTGTGGAACGCCCTCCCAAACCAGCTGAGGACACCACAGACTGTGGAACGCCCTCACAAACCAGCTGAGGACACCACAGACTGTGGGATGCCCTCCCAAACCAGCTGAGGACACTACAGACTGTGGAACACCCTTCCAAACCAGCTGAGGACACCACAGACTGTGGAACGCCCTCCCAAACCAGCTGAGGACACCACAGACTGCGGGACGTCCTCCCAAACCAGCTGAGGACACCACAGACTGTGGATGTTTTAAAAAAGGCCTAAAAACACATATTTTTAGAATAGCCTTTCAATAGATTTAAAAAAAAACCACTGGTTGCCATGCCGACGTAAACGCCGCTGCTTTTATTCTGTTGTTTTATTTAAATCATTTTTACTCTGTAGCACTTTGAGTTTTGCCCACGCAAATTAAAAGTGCATTATAAATATAATTTATTATTATTATTATTATTATTAATAATAAACTTTCCTCTTGCTGGGAGAACACATGCTCTGAAGTAAAAAGTCCCTCAAAACAGCGTTCTGGGAACTACGATGATTCTTAGTTCCTGTAGCGGGAACGCAACAAAAAGAGGAATGTTCCTCCAATAGGTTGAAAAGGTTCCTCTGATCCGAAAGCACCTAATGTCAGGGGACACCACCACCTCCACCACCTCCACCACCACCACCACCACCACCACCACCTCCACCACCTCCACCTCCACCTCCACCTCCACCACCACCTCCACCTCCACCTCCACCTCCACCACCACCACCACCATCACCACAACCACCACCACCACCACCACCACCCCCACCTCCAGCACCACCACCACCACCACCACCATCACCACCACCACCACCACCACCACCACCATCACCACTAGCACCACCTCCACAACCATGACCACCACCACCATCACAACCACCATCACCACCACAACCACTATCACCATCAGCACCACCACCAGCACCACCTCCCCCACCATCACCACCACCACCACTACCACTTTCACTGTTTGTGCATGTGTGTGTGTGTGTGAATGTCGAGGGTTGTAGTAGTAGTTGTAGACTTATGACTCGATCCCCAGATGGTGAGCTACAGGTGGATCAATGATTGGGTTCCTGGATCTTCTTCTTCTTATCGTGTCCACAAGACACAGTTACAAGGCTTGGCTAGATGTGGTTCAGCCACAGCTGAACACATTGCTGTCCCTTCTCATTCAACTCTGCCAAGTCCGATGCTGTGCAGGGTTGCTCCAGCAGGGGGCATATCAGGAGGTGCTGCATGGTTTGTGGTTCAATGCCGCAGTCACACACAACGTCCCCGTCATTTATGTATCCCCATTTGGCGAGAGTGGCTTTTGCACGTCCAACACCAGATCTTATTCTGTTTAGGCATTTCCACACTGCGTAGTTGGTGTCTGCTCCAGGGGGCAGTGCCTCGCTCGCCTGTAGCTCCATTGTTGTTGCTGATGGGAGGTTGTCAAGTCTTTCTTCCCACCGAGTGACTCTTTCACTGCTTGTGCTCAGTGTTCCGAGGGGTGGGACGCTCTTCAGGAAACGTTTCCTGGATTTAAGGCGGCTTTTGGCTGGCACATGGCCGAAGAGAGGATGTCTTTGGTCAGTAGACTGTTGGCGCTCTTTCTTGCTTGCTGCATTTTGTCGTATCTCTGGTGGGGCTATGCCTGCCAGGATGTACAGACGGTCTGTAGGTGTTGATTTCAGGCAGCCTGTGATAAGGCGGCAGCTAGCATTGAGGGCGGGATCCAATTCTTGGCATGGGCAGCTCGCTCCCATACTGGGCAGGCATACTCGGCAGCTGAGTAGCAGAGGGCTAGTGCGGTTGACTTCAGAGTCTGTGGGTTAGCACCCCAGGTTGTGCCAGTGAGCTTGCGGATGATGTTGTTCCTCGCACTCACTTTGCACTTGGTCTTCTCAGTGTGGGTCTTAAAAGAGAGGCATCTGTCCAGGGTTACCCCTAGATAGACTGGGTGCTCACAGTGTTCAAGGGAGGTTCCTGACCAGCTGACCTTCAGTTGGCGCTTGGCTTCACGGTTTCTCAGGTGGAAGGCACACACCTGTGTCTTAGATGGGTTTGCACGTAGGTGGTTCTCATCATAGTAAGGTGTTAGCTCTGCCAGAGCATTGGAGAGTCTGTCTTCCACAACTTTGAAATCAGTGGCTTGTGCACCTATGCCAAGATCATCTGCATAGATGAAGCGGCGGGTGTCTGCACTTTTTGGTTGGTCGTTGGTGTAGATGTTAAAGAGAAGTGGTGCAAGCACACTTCCCTGTGGGAGGCCATTCCTGAGTCTTCCCACCTGCTTTTCTTTCCTCCTAGATCAACGAAGAAGTGCCTATTTTCAAGCATGCTTTCAATCAACTCTGTCAGACGGGTGTCTCTTGTGGTCTCCAGGATCTTGCTGAGGAGACGTCTGTGGTTGACTGTGTCATAGGCAGCTGAGAGGTCGACAAACACCACACCAGTTACACCTTCCTCATATCCGCCTTCGATGTACTGGGTGAGGTTGAGTACTTGGCTAGTTGTCGACTTGCCAGGGTGGAAACCTGCTTGTTCAGGGATGAGGTGTTCGTCAACAAAGGTACCAATTCTGTTGAGGATCAGACATTCAAAGAGCTTGTAGGTGTGGCTCAAAAGTGAGATTGGTCTGAAGTTCTTGGGAGCGGATGGATCTTTCCCAGGTTTCAGCAGTGCTATAATGTGGGCTTTCTTCCAGATGTTAGGGAGCTTGTGTGTTGTTAAGCACTCATTGTAGAGCTGTAGAAGCCACGTCTTTGCCTTGTGACCGAAGTGCTTGATCTGTTCCGTTGCGATATTATCCAATCCAATTGCCTTTCCTGGTTTGAGGATAGAGATTCCCCCTTCCAGCTCTTCCATAGTAAGCTGTCTTGTAAAAGCAGGGTCCTCGATGTATTTCTTGCGGTTCAGCTTGGTCTTTTTCCCTCTCTTTCTACTCTTTCCATTTTCGAGCAATTGGTTGGCAACTTGGTTGGCAGTGACTTTTGGGTGCTGAGGAGCTACTTTAGGATCACCCCGTAGCTTGTGAATAAGTGCCCATGCTTTCTTGCTGTTTTTTGACATGTCTGTGGACTCTATAAGAGCATTCCAGGTCTTGCTTCGCTCTTGGGCAATGCTTTCCATCACCTTCTCGCCTTGGGCAGTTGTTTCATCTGAGAAGAGATCTGCTTCAAACATGCTGACGTAGTTGTCATAGAGTCCTGCACAGTCCTTTGAAAGTCCTGGTATATATTCAACTCTACAGCCGCGTGGGATATGTTTCCGAGCAGTTTTCAGCACCAGGTTAGCAAATTGGTCGTAGTTCTTGCTAACTGGTATTATATTTTTGATCTTTTCTTCCAGCTCGTTGGTGAAACCTTTCCAGTCTGCTTTCTTGTAGTTGAAGCGCCTTTTAAAGGGCACGATGGTTGGGACTACAGCCGCATTGATTAGGATCCCAATGGGACGGTGTTGGCTAGATGGAATAGGGTCCAGCACAGTCTTTTTACACAGTCCAGCGATGTTACTTGTAACCATGGTGAGATCTGGGTTGTAGCCACGTTTCCAGCGAGCACTGAAAAACGAGTGTGGTAGCTTGGGGTCATGGATCAGACTTAGTTGGTTAGTATCCATCCAGTCCTCCACTGCTTCTCCATCCTATTCATTTCAGGGTAGCCCCACTGGGTACTGTGGCTGTTGAAGTCACCAATAATGATCTGTGGTTTGCCATGTACTTTGGGGATTGGCTGGGAAAATACAAAGTCTACAGGTGGTAATTTATAGACAGATGTTACTACAACACTGCTTAGCTCAACAGATAGGACTTCGATATTATGGTCATCTGACATATCTGTATCTTCTATAGCTGAGCCTGATTTTACAAATATAGCACTGCCGTACTGCCGGGGAGGTCGCTCAATGGCCAGGACCATTCCTGGTATGGTGGGGCGGTTGTTTTCACTCCCTCTGTGCGTCTCTTGCAAGCAGAGGACGTCACAGTGTTGCTTGCTGCATAAGTCGGCTAAGATGGTTTGTTTTGCAGAGGAGAACCCTTCAATGTTCACAGATATGACTGTCAATGCCGGTCTTGAGGAGGTCCCTCGTTTACGACATCGACCTTTGTGTCTATCTCCAGGCATGATGTTTTCTCTTGGTGTTCTGTGGCTTGCTTGCAGCTTTCAGCGTAGCTTGTAGCGTAGCTTATGGCTGTTTTGTAGCTTGTAACTGTTGCTTGTAGTGGTGATAGGATTAGCAGTATCTAGTTGATCTAGTTGATCTTGTCGATCTTGTCGATCTCGTCAATACTCCCAGGGTCGCGACGTGGACGCTCCTTTCATGACCCCTGGATTAGTGTCTGGATCACAACCTCTTTTGGCGGTTGCCGAGATGAGGGGAGAGGTGGCCTCGTGAGGACAGCCCTGTATCTGCACCCTGCAGTGAATATTCTTATGGCCTGGGGTAGGCGGCCGTTGATAAGCAAATGGTGCAAGGCCTTGTGATGCGCTCTTTTCACTCATGCTCTCTTCACGCTTGCCAAGACGAATCCGGTTGGAAGTCAAGCAAATACATGTACTTTAAATAATAAGTAATAATAAATATCTTGTATCTTTTACATCTTCTCCTCTGAGAAAAGGCTTCTGTGCAGATCTCTGTTTATCTTTTAACTGGTGTCTTTCTGGAATTTAACTTGGGATTGTTTCAATTCCTCTGCAGATTGCCTCAGGGTCCGCCGTTGGAATTTTAATTTTGGCGACCTGCAGTGCTTCTTATTGGTCATCTGGCTGAAACTCCCTCCTCCTAGTGCTGCTTGCTCCTCTAATTATCATTTGTTCTTTCAACGGGGTCGAGGCCAGACGGTTCTGCTGATGTGAACTCATCAAATCAGGAAGCTCTCAGAAGGCGAGGGGAGAGAGGCATCTATTAACATACCTTAGTCCAAACATATTCGGTAGGATTATTAACCGTAGGGAAACACTGGAGCAAACTGCAATTCACGATGAAGTACAATATTACACATTTTGGAGAAAATAGAACCCTGGGTGCGTTGGAGGTACATCACCGGTAGCCGCGATGTCTAAGGGTGTATTATTACTTTAACTTTAACTTTGAACAAGACAAGAAGTTCCTTCATGATTCTCCATGTAAAAATTCAAGCAACCAAAACCATTCACTTCTTTTTAAATTTCCTTTCTTCCACCTTGGAGCGTACAGAACCGCCCAGACGTGTTTCACTCATATTAAAACTCCACCGGTGCAGAAGGATTTAAGCTACAATTAACAGTGATGTTCATTCTATTATCCAGCTATGTCAAAATTTGAGTATGAGTTGTCGTCTTCACGTTTGAAGTGAAGTTCACTAAACTTGTGACATAATGAAGCGTCCCTTAAGCCCAGGCTGTGAGACAGTGATGGATAGCTGTTGACGGCGACCGTTACGTCGCCGGACCACAGCCCAATGCTTGAATAACGCCATCGGAGTGATCCGTCTGGGAACCCATCGGCCTTGAAGGACAGATGCATTCTGGTCCGCTCTCTTCTTCTTCTTCTTCTTCTTCTTCTTCTTCTTCTTCTTTCCTGGTGCATGCTGGGATTTTCGGAGGGTGAAAGAGAGATAGGAGCGAGACGTTTTCTCGTTATATTTACTGTTTATTTTTTGTGTAATGGGTTTAATTTAATATAGTTTATAGGTGGTAGTTTGTTTTGCGTGACTTTGCGTGCTTTTGGGTGGTGTGTGGGGTGTTGTGTGGGCTTCTCCTGCCGGCGTCTCGCCGGCCGGCGTCTGACGGCGCCATGGTAAATGGAGACTTTGCCAAGCTCACGCGGAAGCATGGCATTAAGATCTCCGCCGGCTTCGCGTGCACTGTGGAGGAGATCGGGCTGGCCGTGGGGGAGAAGGTCGGACACGGAAGTATTAAGTCCTTGGCGCGGATGAACAGCGCGGTGGTGATCTTTCTGGATCAGGTGGAGAAGGTGAACTGCGTCATCGAGACGGGCATCACGGTGAGAGAGATGTTTGTACAGGTGCAGCCGCTGATGCTGCCCGCAACTAAAGTTATACTTTCAAATGTCCCCCCCTTCATAACTGATGAGTTCCTCAGTAGAGAACTGTCCAGGCATGGGAAACTTGTTTCCCCAATGAAAAAGATGCTGTCTGGATGTAAGTCTCAGTTGCTGAAACACGTAGTGTCTCACCGTAGACAGGTGTATATGATTCTGAACAATCGGAATGCGGAGCTTAACCTCCGTTTTTACGTTAAGGTGGATGATTATGACTACGTGATTTTTGCAACATCATCGGTTATGAAGTGTTTTGGTTGCGGGGAAGAGGGGCACACCGTGAGTGCCTGTCCGAAGCGCGGGGACCCGGCTCCGCCTGGTCCGGATGACGCGCCGCCGGCGGGGCCGTCCAACGCGCCGCCGGCTGGGCCGTCCAACGCGGCGCCGGCTGGGCCGTCTAATGAGCCAGCGGCGGGGTCGTCCGCCGCTGCGCCAGGCCCACCCGCGGCTGTTGCGCCGAAACCGCCCGTGGCTGCGCCGGGGCGGACTGCCGCGCCAGCGGCTGATGCGCCGGTTGCAATGGAGCAGCAGGTGGCTGCTGCTGAGGGAGGGGTGTCTCCCACGGTGGCGGCCGCTGCGGTGGGGGGGGCCCCCCCTCCGGAGGCGGCCGCTGCTGCTGACGGCAGCGCTGCTCCTGAGCAGTCGGCGGTGGCGCGCGGTGTGACGTCTCGGACGCGGAGCGGGCGCGGACGAGGGCGAGGTATACAGCGCGTTTCTGGTGATGTGTCCGGCTTGGGGGACTGTGGTGTTGCACAGGGTGAGGGTGTAGGTGGTTACGTTCAGGAGGATGAGGTGGTGGTTTTGTGTGAAGCAGAAGAAAAGGGGGATGGGGGAAAAAAAGATAAAAAAACAAAAAAAAAGGGTGAAACCCCTGAGATAAGCAATGAACCACAAGGTGATTTGGCAAAAGAAAGTGTAGAGACAGGTGAAGTCAATAAAACACAGGAGGAAGATATGGAGAGTGAAACATATATGGGAAAAACAGGAGAGGAGCAGAAAACATGGGGGGAGCAGGTGGAGGTTGCTGAGATGGAGGAAGAGGAGGTGGCAACAGAAATGCTAAATAAAAAAAAGACTGCTACTAAACGCAGGAATAATAAAAGAAATGCATCAACCGTTGCAAAGAGCAGTAAAGTGGAGAGTGAGGGAAAGGAAGGAAGAGAGCAAGGACAGGCGGAGGAGAGCTGGGATGATTGTATGTCTGACAGCAGCGATGTGTCAGGTGTTTTGAGCAGTAGCCAACAAAAAAAAATGTACACGGCTGAGATGATAAAAAATTACCTGGTGCAGACAAAAAACCAACATAATGTGATAATAGAGGAATATTTCCCAGATTTGGCCATTTTTTGTGCCTCAGCAAGGTTCCATATGAACCGAAGGGAGCAGTCTGTCTTGGATGAGCTGGAAGTATATAGACTCAAAAGAATGGTGACTAAAATAAGGAAGCAAATGGGTAGCGGTGAGTTCAAAAAACTCAATGTGTGTGTTTAATTTATTTGTTTTTATTTTTGCTTTTAATATCTCACTCGCAATGGATACTTTTAGAGTGGGAAGTTTGAATGTAAACGGAGCCAGAGAGGAAAGAAAGAGGGCTCTAATATTTCAAACTGCAAAAATAAAACATGTCGATGTCCTCTTTTTACAAGAGACTCACAGTGATGTTTTTAATGAGACGGACTGGAAGAAGGAGTGGGAGGGGGAAGTCATTTTAAGCCACAACACCTCTCTCAGTGGGGGGGTGGGCTTCCTCCTCTCCAAGTCTTTTAAGCCTGTCTCACTGGAGGTCGAGCATTGTATCAATGGGAGGTTGCTTTTAATAAAAGCACGGTTTGACCTTTTTACAGTTGTTTTTATAAATGTGTATGCTCCAACAAACGGTACAGAGAGGAAGCTGTTTTTACTCAAAGTGAATGATGTTTTAAACAGTTGTGCCACGGAGGATTTTTTATTCTTGGGTGGAGATTTTAATTGTACAGAAAATGCATCTTTAGATCGCAACCATGCAGAGCCGCATCCAGCATCCCAGCATGCTCTGAGGCAGCTGGTCCACTCCCACGGCCTGGTGGATGTATGGAGAAGGATGCACGCAGACAACAGGCAGTACACCTGGTCCCACATCAGGGAGAATAGAATATCATCAGCTAGGTTGGATCGTTTTTATTGTTTTAAGCATCATTTTAACACTTTTAAATTGTGCAGTATATCACCTGCTGGTTTTACGGATCATTCTTTGCTTTTATGTGATGTTTTTATTAGAAATGTTTTACCCAGAAGTGCATATTGGCATTTTAACTCGGTTTTAACATTTGATAAACATTTTAAAGAGGCCCTATTTTATTTCTGGAGTGTTTTTAGGCAGAGGAAGGGAGAGTTTAGCAGTCTTAGGCAGTGGTGGGACCACGGTAAGACCGAGATAAGATTACTCTGCCAACAGCACACCCTCAATGTCACACAAGACATCATTAGATCTATGAAAGACCTGGAGAGTGATATAGTGGAACTTGAAACAATAAGTGAGACCACAGGAGATCGAGGATATATTGAAATCCTCAAAGAGAAAAAGATGGCTTTAGCCAACCTGCTGGATGTAAAAGTTCAGGGTGCACTAGTGAGGTCCCGGTTTTTAAACACAAATGAGATGGATGCTCCCACTAGCTTCTTCTTCGGCCTGGAAAAAAAGAATGGGCAGAGGCGAGTGATCCACTCGCTGCTGTCAGGCACGGGGCAGGAAATAACAGAGCCAAGCCAGATCCGGAGGCGAGCTGTGAGTTTTTATTCCACCCTCTATACAAGTGAGTATGAGGAGGGGGAAACTCTGTCCGAGGGGTTCTGCAATGGGCTACCTCAGGTCTCCGAGGAGGCCAACTCACAGCTCGAGGGGCCGTTAACGATCCAGGAGTTACAGACTGCCCTGCAAGGCATGCAGGGACGGCGGGCTCCTGGTATCGATGGCCTCTCCGTGGAGTTTTACAAAGCCTACTGGGACGTCTTGTCACATGATCTTTTAGACGTTTTTAATGAGAGTCTGGCCTCTGGCTCTATGCCAGTGTCCTGCAGGAGAGCGGTGATCACACTGCTCCCAAAAAAAGGAAACCTGCAGGACATCAAGAACTGGCGTCCTGTGTCTCTGCTGTGTGTGGATTACAAAATTCTGTCCAAGGCTTTGGCCACCAGGCTGGGGAAGGCTGTGGAGCAGGTCATCCACCGGGACCAGACCTACTGTGTGCCCGGCAGGTCCATGGTGGACAATGTCCACCTAATTCGAGATGTTTTGGAGGTCTCCAGCTCATTGGACATTAATACTGGTCTGATTTCTCTAGATCAGGAAAAGGCTTTTGACCGCGTTGAGCACAGCTTCCTCTGGAAAGTAATGGAGAAGTTTGGGTTCAGCGCTGGTTTCATAGCCAAGATCAAGGTGTTGTACAATAAGATTGAGAGTGTGCTGAAGTTCAACGGTGGGTTGTGTGCTCCTTTTAGAGTGTGTAGAGGGGTCCGGCAGGGGTGTGCTCTGTCTGGCATGCTCTATGCACTCTCCCTAGAACCCCTCCTCAGCAAAATACGCTCGAAACTGCAAGGGCTGTTTTTACCTGGTCTTAATGGAAACATGGTTTTATCAGTGTATGCAGATGATGTTGTTGTTTTCGTTAGGGACCAGAAGGATACAGACATTTTAGTTGACATTGTGAGGGATTTTAGTTCAGCATCGGCAGCGAGGGTGAATTGGAAGAAAAGTGAGGCCCTCGCTGTCGGTGAGTGGAGTGGCGGTCTCCCAGTTCTTCCCCAGAACATGGTCTGGAAAAAAGATGGTTTTAAGTACCTGGGTGTGTTCTTGGGGAAGGAAATTGTAGTCCTGAAGAACTGGGAGGACGTCATAGAAAAGATAGAGGGAAAGCTTTCCAAGTGGAAATGGCTGCTCCCTCAGATGTCTTTTAAAGGTAGAGTGTTGGTTTTAAATAACCTTGTGGCATCCCAACTGTGGCACCGTCTTACCTGTGTGGACCCCCCCTCAGGGTTACTAGCCCAAATACAAAAAAAATTGGTGGATTTTTTTTGGGAGGGTCTACACTGGGTGCCACAGGGGGTGCTGTTTTTATCTAGAGAGGAGGGGGGGCAGGGCCTTATCCACCTGGCCAGCCGAATGGCCACTTTTAGGATGCAATTTTTACAGAGATATCTGACCGGCCCGGCTGATTTGGTGTGGAGAGAGGTGAGCAGCTGCATTCTCAGACGCGTGAGTAACCTGGGGCTGGATGCTGCTCTGTTTTTAACAGATTTAAACATCTTAAAGTTAAGTGGGCTACCTCCTTTTTATCAGGGCGTTTTTAAGTCGTGGGCCCTTTTTAACCATAAAAGGTGTCCAAAGACTGACTCTCTGTACTGGTTGTTGAGAGAGCCTCTGATCCACAAAGCCAGGTTGGACGTCAGCAGCAGCGAAACGCCCGGCCTGACGGTGGCGCTGTGCCGATCCAAAACCCTGTGCCTTCAGCAGCTGGTGGATGCAGTGGGGCCGGAGCTGAGCGATGCCCAGGCCCTGGGCTCTCTGCTGGGTCTGCACTCGGTCCGGGTGGCCCAGAGGATTCTTCAGCTCTGGAGCCAGATCCTCTGCCCTGAGGAAAAAAGACTGCTAAGGAGCTACGGACAGGGAGGAGCCAGGCCGGACCCAGCAGACCCTTTCCCGGAGATCTACCTGAGCCCAGGGCTCGGAGAACTGACCGGCCCCCTGCTCCAGGTCGCAAACTCTGTAAAGATGACAATACACAGAGCTGACAAGAGAACACTCTACATGAACATTGTAAAGACGACCAATAAGAATGTGCTGAAGGACAGGGCCTCCACTGTGTGGCACACTAGACTGGGCGCAGGAAGTGGACCAGGCCCACAGTGGAGGATTTTATACAAACCTCCCATAAAAAAACGTACTGCCGACCTTCAGTGGAGAATTTTGCACGGTGCCATTGCCTGCAATTCCTTTATCTCCAATATTAATCCTGCTGTTTTTAACAAGTGTCCATTTTGTGGTTTTAGAGAGACTGTGTTCCATGTCTTTACAGAGTGCAAGAGACTCACAGGTTTCTTCTCTCTTTTAACATGGGTCTTTAGTCTTTTTGATATAGTTTTTACCGAGAGTGTTTTTATCATGGGAGCTCCATGTAAAAAAACAAATAAAGAAAAGTGGCAGCTCCTGAACTACCTCTCTGGTGAAGCAAAAATGGCCATTTATTTAAGTAGGAAAAACAGAGTAGAAAATAGGAAAGGGGAAGAGGCAAAAGCGATCTGGCTGTGCAACATCAGAGCCAGACTCTGGTTGGAGCATCGTTTTTATAAACACGTTGGGGATCTGGATGCTTTTAAACAGCGGTGGTGTCACGGAGACATTGTGTGTTCTGTTGTGGATGAGGATTTGCACTTTGCACAAGTTTTTAAAACCTAGGTTTTAATGTACTATTTTGAGTGATTTGGTTTTTTTCTTTGTTCTGTTTTTTTTGTTTTTTATTTTTGTTTTGTGTTTTTGCACAATGAAGCACTTTATTTGATCACAATTTGATCTAGTGTAAATAAAGTGTTTTTTCAAAAGTCAAAGTCTTCTTCTTCTTCTTCTTCTTCTTCTTCTTCTTCTTCTTCTTCTTCTTCTTCTTCTTCTTCTTCTTCTTCTTCTTCTTCTTCTTCTTCTTCTTCTTCTTCTTCTTCTTCTTCTTCTTCTTCTTCTTCTCTTCTTCTTTCCTGGTGCATGCTGGGATTTTTCGGAGGGTAAAAGAGAGAGAGGAGCGAGACGTTTGTCGTCATATTTACCGTTTATTTCTTGTGTAATGGGTTTAATTTAACATCGTTTATAGGTGGTAGTTGTTTTGCGTTACTTTTCGTGCTTTTGGGTGGTGTGTGTGGGGTGTTTGTGTGGGCTTCTCCTGCCGGCGTCTCGCCGGCCGGCGTCTGACGGCGCCATGGTAAATGGAGACTTTGCCAAGCTCACGCGGAAGCATGGCATTAGGATCTCCGCCAGCTTCGCGTGCACTGTGGAGGAGATCGGGCTGGCCGTGGGGGAGAAGGTCGGACACGGAAGCATCAAGTCCTTGGCACGGATGAACAGCGCGGTGGTGATCTTTCTGGATCAAGTGGAGAAGGTGAACTGCGTCATCGAGACAGGCATCACGGTGAGAGAGTTGTTTGTACAGGTGCAGCCGCTGATGCTGCCCGCAACCAAAATTATACTGTCTAATGTCCCCCCCTTCATAACCGATGAGTTCCTCAGTAGAGAACTGTCCAGGCATGGTAAACTTGTTTCTCCTATGAAAAAGATGCTGTCTGGATGTAAGTCTCAGTTACTGAAACACGTAGTATCTCACCGCAGACAGGTGTTTATGATACTGAACAATCGGAATGCGGAGCTTAACCTCCGCTTTCACGTTAAAGTAGATGATTATGACTACGTGATTTTTGCAACTTCATCGGTTATGAAGTGTTTTGGTTGTGGGGAAGAGGGGCACACCGTGAGTGCCTGTCCGAAGCGCGGGGACCCGGCTCCGCCTGGTCCGGATGACGCGCCGGCGGGGCCGTCTAACGCGCCGCCGGCTGGGTCGTCCAACGCGCCGGCGGCCGGGCCGTCCAACCCGCCGGCTGGGCCGTCTAACGCGCCAGCGGCGGGGTTGTCCGCCGCTGCACCAGGCCCACCCGCGGCTGTTGCGCCGAAACCGCCCGTGGCTGCGCCGGGGCGGACTGCCGCGCCAGCGGCTGATGCGCCGGTTGCATTGGAACAGCAGGTGGCTGCTGCTGAGGGAGGGGTGCCTCCCACTGTGGCGGCCGCTAACGCGGCCGCAGCGGTGGGGGGGGGCCCCCCTCCAGAGGCGGCCGCTGCTGCTGACGGCAGCGCTGCTCCTGAGCAGTCGGTGATAGCGCGCGGTGTGACGTCTCGGACACGGAGCGGGCGCGGGCGAGGGCGGGGTATACAGCGCGTTTCTGGTGATGTGTCCGGCTTGGGGGACCGTGGTGTTGCACAGGGTGAGGGTGTAGGTGGTTACGTTCAGGAGGATGGGGTGGTGGTTTTGTGTGAAGCAGAAGAAAAGGGGGATGGGGGAAATAAAGATAAAAAAACAAAAAAAAAGGGTGAAACCCCTGAGATAAGCAATGAACCACAAGGTGATTTGGCAAAAGAAAGTGTAGAGACAGGTGAAGTCAGTAAAACACAAGAGGGAGATATGGAGAGTGAAACATATATGGGAAAATCAGGAGAGGAGCAGCAAACATGGGGGGAGCAGGTGGAGGTTGCTGAGATGGAGGAAGAGGAGGCGGCAACAGAAATGATAGATAAAAAAAAGACTACTAAACGCAGGAGTAATAAAATAAATGCATCAACCGTTGCAAAGAGCAGTAAAGTGGAGAGTGAGGAAAAGGAAGGAAGAGAGCAAGGACAGGCGGAGGAGAGCTGGGACGATTGTGCGTCTGACAGCAGTGATGTGCCAGGTGCTTTGAGCAGTAGCCAACAAAAAAAAATGTACACGGCTGAAATGATAAAAACCTACCTGGTGCAGACAAAAAACCAACACAATGTGGTGTTAGAGGAATATTTCCCAGACTTGGCCGTGTTCTGTGCATCAGCAAGGTTCCATATGAGCCGAAAGGAGCTGTCTGTATTGGACGAGCTGGAGATATATAGGCTCAAAAGAATGGTGACCAAAATAAGGAGGCAAATGGGTAGCGGTGAGTTCAGAAAACTCAATGCGTGTGTTTAATTTTTTTTTTTTTTTAAATTTTATTTTATCTTTAATATCTCACTCTTAATGGACACTTTTAGAGTAGGAAGCTTAAACGTAAACGGAGCCAGAGAGGAAAGGAAGAGGGCTCTCATTTTCCAAACCGCAAAAATAAAACATGTCGATGTCCTCTTTTTACAAGAGACTCACAGCGATGTTTTTAATGAGACGGACTGGAAGAAGGAGTGGGAGGGGGAAGTCATTTTAAGCCACAACACCTCTCGCAGTGGGGGGGTGGGCTTCCTCCTCTCCAAGTCTTTTAAGCCTGTCTCACTGGAGGTCGAGCATTTTATCAATGGGAGGTTGCTTTTAATAAAAGCACGGTTTGACCTTTTTACAGTGGTTTTTGTAAATGTCTATGCTCCAACAAACGGTACAGAGAGGAAGGTGTTTTTACTCAAAGTTAATGATGTTTTAAACGGTTGTGCCACGGAGGATTTTCTATTCTTGGGTGGGGATTTTAATTGTACAGAAAATGCTTTTTTAGATCGCAACCATGCAGAGCCGCATCCAGCATCCCAGCATGCTCTGAGGCAGCTGGTCCACTCCCACGGCCTGGTGGATATATGGAGAAGGATGCATGCAGACAACAGGCAGTACACCTGGTCCCACATCAGGGAAAATATAATTTCTTCAGCTAGGTTAGATCGTTTTTATTGTTTTAAGCATCATTTTAACACTTTTAAATTGTGCAGTTTATCACCTGCTGGTTTTACGGATCATTCTTTGCTTTTATGTGATGTTTTTATCAGAAATGTTTTACCCAGAAGTGCATATTTGCATTTTAACTCGGTTTTAACATTTGATAAACATTTTAGAGAGGCCCTTATTTATTTTTGGAGTGTTTTTAGGCAGAGGAAGGGAGAATTTAGCAGTCTTAGGCAGTGGTGGGACCATGGTAAGACCGAGTTAAGGTTACTCTGCCAACAGCACACCCTCAATGTCACACAAGACATCATTAGGTCTATGAAAGACCTGGAGAGTGATATAGTGGAACTCAAAACAATACATGAGACCACAGGAGATCGAGGATATATTGAAATCCTCAAAGAGAAAAAGATGGCTTTAGCCAACCTGCTGGATGTAAAAGTTCAGGGTGCACTAGTGAGGTCCCGGTTTCTAAACATAAATGAGATGGATGCTCCCACTAGCTTCTTCTTCGGCCTGGAAAAAAAGAATGGGCAGAGGCGAGTGATCCACTCGCTGCTGTCAGGCACAGGGCAGGAAATAACAGAGCCAAGCCAGATCAGGAGGCGAGCTGTGAGTTTTTATTCCACCCTATACGCAAGTGAGTATGAGGAGGGGGAAACTCTGTCCGAGGGGTTCTGAAATGGACTACCTCAGGTCTCCGAGGAGGCCAACTCACAGCTCGAAGGGCTGTTAACGATCCAGGAGTTGCAGACTGCCCTGCAAGGCATGCAGGGACGGCGGGCTCCTGGTATCGATGGCCTCTCCGTGGAGTTTTATAAAGCCTACTGGGACGTCTTGTCAAATGACCTTCTTGACGTTTTTAATGAGAGTCTGGCCTCTGGCTCTATGCCAGTGTCCTGCAGGAGAGCGGTGATCACACTGCTCCCAAAAAAAGGAAACCTGCAGGACATCAAGAACTGGCGCCCTGTGTCTCTGCTGTGTGTGGATTACAAACTTCTGTCCAAGGCTTTGGCCACCAGGCTGGGGAGGGCTGTGGAGCAGGTCATCCACCGGGACCAGACCTACTGTGTGCCCGGCAGGTCCATGGTGGACAATGTCCACCTAATTCGAGATGTTTTGGAGGTCTCCAGCTCATTGGACATTAATACTGGTCTGATTTCTCTAGACCAGGAAAAGGCTTTCGACCGCGTTGAGCACAGCTTCCTCTGGAAAGTAATGGAGAAGTTTGGGTTCAGCGCTGGTTTCATAGCCAAGATCAAGGTGTTGTACAATAAGATTGAGAGTGTGCTGAAGTTCAACGGTGGTTTGTGTGCTCCTTTTAGAGTGTGTAGAGGGGTCCGGCAGGGCTGTGCTCTGTCTGGCATGCTCTATGCACTCTCCCTAGAACCCCTCCTCAGCAAAATACGCTCGAAACTGCAAGGGCTGTTTTTACCTGGTTTTAATGGAAACTTGGTTTTATCAGCGTATGCAGATGATGTTGTTGTTTTTGTTAGGGACCAGACTGACATAGACGTTTTAGTTGACATCGTGAGGGAGTTTAGTTCAGCATCGGCAGCGAGGGTGAATTGGAAGAAAAGTGAGGCCCTCGCTGTCGGTGAGTGGAGTGGCGGTCTCCCGGTTCTTCCCCAGAACATGGTCTGGAGAAAGGATGGCTTCAAGTACCTGGGTGTGTTCTTGGGGAAGGAAATTGTAGTCCTGAAGAACTGGGAGGACGTCACAGAAAAGATAGAAGGGAAGCTTTCCAAGTGGAAATGGCTGCTCCCTCAGATGTCTTTTAAAGGTAGAGTGTTGGTTTTAAATAACCTTGTGGCATCCCAACTGTGGCACCGTCTTACCTGTGTGGACCCTCCCTCGGGGCTACTTGCCCAAATACAAAAAAAATCGGTGGATTTTTTTTGGGAGGGTCTACACTGGGTGCCGCAGGGGGTGCTGTTTTTATCTAGAGAGGAGGGGGGACAGGGCCTTATCCACCTGGCCAGCCGAATGGCCACTTTTAGGATGCAGTTTTTACAGAGATATCTGACCGGCCCGGCTGATTTGGTGTGGAGAGAGGTGAGCAGCTGCATTCTCAGACGCGTGAGTAACCTGGGGCTGGATGCTGCTCTGTTTTTAACAGATTTAAACATCTTAAAGTTAAGTGGGCTACCTCCTTTTTATCAGGGCGTTTTTAAGTCTTGGGCCCTTTTTGACCATAAAAGGTGTCCAAAGACTGACTCTCTGTACTGGTTGTTGAGAGAGCCCCTGATCCACAATGCCAGGTTGGACGTCAGCAACAGTGAAACACCCGGCCTGACGGTGGCGCTGTGCCGTTCCAAGACCCTGTGCCTTCAGCAGCTGGTGGATGCAGTGGGGCCGGAGCTGAGCGATGCCCAGGCCCTGGGCTCTCTGCTGGGTCTGCACTCTGTCGGGGTGGCCCAGAGGATTCTTCAGCTCTGGAGCCAGATCCTCTGCCCTGAGGAGAAGAGATTGCTGAGGAGCTACGGACAGGGAGGAGCCAGGCCGGACCCAGCAGACCCGTTCCCAGAGATCTACCTGAGCCCAGGGCTCGGAGAACTGACCGGCCCCCTGCTCCAGGTCGCAAACTCCGAAAAAATTACAGTACACAGAGCTGATAGGAGAACAATTTACATGAACATTGTGAAAGCGACCAACAGAAATGTGCTGAAGGACAGGGCCTCCACTGTGTGGAGCACCAGACTGGGCGCAGGAAGCGGACCAGGCCCACAGTGGAGGATTTTATACAAACCTCCCATAAAAAAACGTACTGCCGACCTCCAGTGGAGAATTTTACACGGTGCCATTGCCTGTAATTCTTTCATCTCCACCTTTAATCCTGCTGTTTTTAACAAGTGTCCATTTTGTGGTTTTAGAGAGACTGTTTTCCATGTCTTTACAGAGTGCAAGAGACTCACGGGTTTCTTCACTCTTTTAACATGGGTTTTTAATCTTTTTGGTATAGTTTTCACGGAGAGTGTTTTTATCATGGGAGCTCCAGAAAAAAAAGCAAAGAAAGAAAAGTGGCAGCTCCTGAACGACCTCTCGGGCGAAGCGAAGATGGCCATCTATCTGAGCAGGAAGAACAGAATAGAAAACAGGAAAGGGGAAGAGGCTAAAGCAATCTGGCTGTGCAACATAAGGGCCAGACTTTGTTTAGAGCATCGCTTTTATAAACATGTTGGAGACTTAGATGCTTTCAAACAGCGGTGGTGTCACGAGGACATTGTGTGTTCCGTTGTGGAGGAGAACTTGCACTTTGCACACATTTTTAGGCCCTAGTTGTTAATGTACCATTTTGAGTGTTTTGTTTTTTTGTTTTTGTCTTTGTTGTTTCTGTTGTCCTTTTTGTT
>CM051019.1:23517309-23545438 GCA_027704905.1 Muraenolepis orangiensis
CTCTCTCTCTGACAGAATGGAATTGAGAAAGTCAACCTCCTGCTCCCTCTCCTGTTTGGATTTTTTTTTGTGTGACAATAATATATGAATACAATAACCTCGGGCGTTCAGCGTCGGAATCACACTCAATCAGTGGCCTAACCAGCCGGGGGAATATATACGGATGCAGTTATGCAAGTGTGTTTAAGTACGACGGAGCGTGAGAGTGATGGATAACTAGGACTAATAATAGATAGCTTCGATTGTCTTGTATACGCACGCGATGTGACGCTAGAACTAAATAATAATAATGCCGGCTTTTATATAGCGCTTTTATCCAAAGCGCTTTACATCACCCATTGATACACCGACGGCGGAGTCAGCCATCAAGGAGACAGCCTTGCATGGCTGACTCCTTGCATGGCTGTCTCCTTGCATGGCTGACTCCTTGCATGGCTGACTCCTTGCATGGCTGTCTCCTTGCATGGCTGACTCCTTGCATGGCTGACTCCTTGCATGGCTGTCTCCTTGCATGGCTGACTCCTTGCATGGCTGACTCCTTGCATGGCTGACTCCTTGCATGGCTGACTCCTTGCATGGCTGACTCCTTGCATGGCTGACTCCTTGCAAAGGTTTTGATGTTTCCCTTTGAACATAACAGTAAAAGGACTAAAGCTGCCTAACCTCCAGTAAATCCTGTTCATCTCCCCTCAAAACAACACTACTTTTGTTTCAGTCAACCTCATCCGTGGAATGACACAAGGACACAAACCGTTTCAGTCCTTGAATGGTAGATTCCATAATATAATATTGATCATTTCATCGATATTAATAAACCCATACGATGAGGGTACAAGATACAAACTTGAGAAACAACTTATTCTGGACGGCAGACAAACAACTAGACTGAAACTGAATGCCGGGCTTTTAAACAAATAAAGCTTTATCAAATTAAATATCCAATCAAATGTGGTCAATAACGTGGCAGCAAGCCAACGCCTTAAGGCATGCTGGAGTCTGCTCAAGTTGGTTTGAGTTCTTTAGAAACTGCTGACCTTACTAGGATGTTACGCACAACCATCTCTAGCATCTCTAACACCTTTTGCAGGTACTGTGAGATCCCACCAAGTGAGTTTCAGAGTGATGAGATGAGAGTGATCCAATGTATGTTGTCCACAGCGTAGCCCTGAAAGATACCATTCACCAGATGTCAAAGAGATGCTGCTGCTGTCCTACTTGGAGGAGAATGAAGACTCAGTGTTCAGTGATGTGGAGGACACCTGCCTGGCCAGAGAACTACAGATGGACCAAGTTCACTCCACTCCCACCATTGTTGTGTCTGGTAAGTTCACATTTTCTTTCTTGGACATTCTTCATATATCTTGAGCACATATACGCTCAAATTGTTTCTTGAAATGTTTTTTAGTTTTAATTGAGTTAGAATGATGTTTTTCTTTTTAGGACGGTCCCGCTATTCTTCAAGAAGACGGTTGTTGCCGAGTGTGGATCAACACATGGTCCAGGACAACATCCCCTCTTGGGTTCTGCCCTGTGATGTTTGGGAGCTGTTATTGATCAACATCCATTACCCATCATCACAGTTGGCATCAACGCTGGAGTTTCTGCAGAGGTGTGTCTTTTTGGATGGACTTTAGTCAACATGTTTGCTTTATTTAACTGAAACAAATCTGCAGTTACTTGGGGGTTTTACATTTAAAAGAATAACTTGAATACAATTAGGATTTTTTCGTTGTCAACAATGCTATTTTATTATTAATACAGGCCTCTATTTTTCCTCCATTTCCCAAGGTGTTTCTTCTCCATCAACTGGGAGAAGGGCACTAAAGTGTTGAAGACCAACATCCCGTCTGAACCTCAACCCCAGAGTCTTCACCTCCATTCAGGAACCTTCAGATCCCGAGTGGCTCACAGTCTGAATCAGGACTAAACTAAGTCAGATTGATGGCATGTGATCGGCCCACTCAGTTTCTTTCATCTCATTATCTGCTCAGTTCAGTTGGGACAGAGTCTGTATGCTCTTGTATTTCCTTCCCTTGGATTTTAATCCCTGCACCTCAATTCAAAAAGCTTGTTTTTGTTCTTTGTTAAAAATGTATACAAATGTCAATTTTTGAGGATTTTATGCATTTTAAATTGTAAGGAATACATTTCACAGTCAATTAAATTGCAGTATTTAGATTATTAGTTGCTTTCACTGTTAAAACATTTGTAGAGAAATGGCAGGTGCTTTGAACAGTTTTAAACTGTAAAATATACAAGTTATGTCAATTGCTTTAAATTTTTACCTTTTTTTAAAACAAAACAGAATTTTTTTTTCGGTATACAGTTCATAAATACAGTATATAAATACAGTCTATAAATACAGTTCATAAATACAGTATATAAATACAGTCTATAAATACATTGCATAAATTTAGTCTATAAATTCAGTGTATAATACAGTTTCTAAATATAGTCAATAAATAAAGTATATAAATACAGTCTATAAATACATTTCATAAATATAGTCTATAAATACAGTCTATAAATACAGTGTAGAAATACAGTTTATAAATATAGTCTATAAATAGTCCATAAATATAGTATATAAATATAGTCTATGAATTCATTTCATAAATATAGTCTATAAATACAGTTTATAAATATAGTCTATAAATACAGTGTATAAATACAGTATAGACCGCGTGTCACATAAGATGTCAATTATATTTAGTTTATAATAGTTTGTAATTATTTTGTTAATTTTCTTGTGTCTGACGCATTGTGAGAATGACGTGAATATATATTAACTGTTAACTGTGTGCACGAGTGTGACACGCATTGCAGTTCGCAAGTTACCTTAAATTAACTTTTGTTTTTACTTCCATGAAAGTGAAAGTCTAACGCTCCCATTGTTGCATTAGGGAGGGGGAGGGGTGAGGTTTTTTCCCCAATCAGAAGCGCAGCGTCATTGTTATGTCAATTAGTTGTCACTGTTAGTCAGGGATCTGCACACGGAAAGTTGATCAAAATAACCGAGAATTCAAAGAAGACAGAGAAATGCCACTATGAATCACAGCTATTTTAAACAGCAGTACATTACATAACATTCCAGTCATTTAGCAGACGCTTTTATCCAAAGCGACTTACACTAGTGTATTTCAACAAAGGAAGGTGAGAGAACAACTCGTCACCAGAAGTCAAAAGTGCATTTAATTTCTAACAAGTCTCCAATAACTGAACCAGTGCTCAGGTAGAAGTACAATAATTCAGGTAAAAGTGTCAGGGAAAAGTACAATAAGTTGGCAAACAATATACAACAATATCTAGAACAATATCTACCTATCTATCTATAATATGTAATCTACTATTCTCTACTATTAGATAATTGACTTAGCGCTACAAGGAAGGCCCCGGAAGTGTGTCCTGAAGAGATGGGTTTTCAGCCTGCGGCGGAAGATGGGCAGTGACTCTGCAGTCATGTTATCCATGGGGAGTTTGTTCCACCAAATTGGGGCCAGGACGGAGAAGAGCCGTGACCACAAAGATCGGCCACACGGGCCCCTAAGTGAGGGGGCAAGCAGACGGCCTGAAGAAGCCGAGCGAAGTGAACGGGTTGGCATGTAGGCCTTGACCATTGCCTGGAGGTAGGATGGAGCAGTACCTTTTACTGCCTTGTAGGCTGTAGGCACCAAGGTCTTGAACTGAATGCGAGCAGCTACAGGTAGCCAGTGTAGAGTCCAAAGGAGGGTAGATGTGTGGGAGTACTTGGGGCGGTTGAACACCAGGTGAGCTGCAGCTTTCTGAATGAGCTCCAGGGGCCTGATGGCAAATGCCGGGGTGCCAGCAAGAAGGGAGTTGCAGTAATCCAGCCAGGAGATGACAAGAGCCTGGATGAGCACCTGCGCAGCCTTTTCAGTGAGAAAAGGCAGAATCCTCCTGATGTTGTAGAGGAGGAATCTGCAGGAGCGTGTCACCGATGCTATGTTTGCCGAGAACGACAGTTGGTCGTCCAGGGTCACACCCAGATTCCTTGCAGTCCGAGTAGGTGTCACCACAGCATCATCAATGGTGACAGCCCTTTGCCGGGAAGAACACTAGCTCAGTCTTGTCCAGGTTGAGCTTTTGGTGGTGCATCGACATCAACTTTGAGATGTCTGCTAAGCACGCGGCAATGCGTGTTTCCACTTGCGTGTCCTAGGGGGGAAACGACAAGACCAGTTGGGTGTCGTCAGCATAGCAGTGGTAGGATAAGTCATAGTGAGTGGATAACAGGACCAAGGGACGTTGTGTAGAGGGATAAGAGAAGAGGACCCAGGACCGATCCTTGTGGAACCCCAGTAGTCAGTCGGTGTGGTTCTGACACAGACCCTCTCAGTGCCACCAGGTAGGAGCGACCAGTCAGGTAGGATTTAAACAAGGAGAGAGCAGAGCCGAGACACCCATCCTCTCAAGGGTGGAGAGGAGAATATGGTGGTTCACAGTGTCAAATTTAAACAGCAGTATCTCCAGACTTACTCAGTTAAAATCTTACTGTCAAGCCACAAACAGACTGTTAGTCAGATCTATGACAATGCCTGAGAGAGCAAATGAAGCCTCACTCTAAGTGGCCTGGGTTTTGGGCAAGCACAAAAAGCCCTTTTCTGATTCAGAAGTAGAAAAGGAGTGCATGACTGAAGTAACTGAGGCTTTGATGGAGGGTAAGGAGAAACAGGAGATGTCTGAGAAAATTAAGAAGATACACTTATCAAACTCCACTACAACCAGGAGAACAAATGATAGATCAAAAATTCAGAGTGAATTTCACTGGCTGTTGATGAATCAACAGAGAACTCCCAGCTATGCGTCTTCGTTAGGTTAAAGGGAGGCAAAGGGAACGTTTTGTGAGGACATATTAGGCCTCAAACCCCTCTATGGCCACTGAATGAAATGGGAATTGACCTCAAGACTGTGGTGTCCACTGCAACTGATGAGAGAAAGAAGATGGCTGTTCAGCACATGAAAGAGCACCATCCAGACCTGCTGTCAGACCACTGCATCATTGACCAGTCAGTGCTGTGTGCCAATCTTGGAAAATAATAATCAGATGTCATGGAGACAATTATGAACCTTGTGAACTAGCCTCCTCAGCACGTGCTTTTCTGACAAAGGTAAGTTTATGACTCTTGGTTGCATTGTATGATGGCCAGTCATCTGTATTAAACAGACTGAGGTTTACTCTTATTTTGATGTGTGTGAGTAGTTAACATTTGGCTAAATTAATAGTAAATAATAATAGTAATAGAAAATTCATAGTAAAGAAAAGTGTCAATCTCTCTCACTCACTCACAACAGGTCAGTGCAGCTTATGATGACATTCTGAAAATATGAAGTGTGGCCTTTTTGATGGATGTGACATCTCATCTAAATGAGCTCAACTGCAAGGCCAAGACAACAGTCTGTGACCTGATGTCAGCAACACCTTCCTTCCAAAGAAAGTTGGAGATCCTCAGGAGTGACATAACAGAGTCTCAACCATTTTTCTAAACAGTTGATTGACTGTTGATGATTTCAGTCTGTGTAAGCAAGTCTTGCTCTGTATTGGATCTCCATTTCTGGTGAAGAATATTCAAGAATTCTCAAGAGAGGCACAGAGCATCTTCCCGTGGGCAAATGTTTCATCTCTTCAAACCAAGCCGATAGATATCCAGGAGAATGTTTCTCTGAAGGAGGTGGACTGTGACCCTGTGACATTCTGGACAAAGATGGCCACTGCAGCAAATGTCCCCCACCTTCAGAAGGTGGTCATTCATTAGCTTATCATGTTTGGTTCACATATTGCTGTGAGTGGATCTTCCACGATGAACATTGTGAAAACACCCCAAATGAACCCTTGGGTCAGTGAGGTTCAGGACGTTGGCTACAGGCCAACAGGCCATGTCTCCACTAGGTCACCTTACTGTACTATTGAATGTGTGTATATGTTATGGATGTTGATTTATGTCATGCACTTTATTGGCATTGTTCCAGACCCTTGACCTTTGATAAAATTCACAAGTGGACCTTTAATAAAAGGTTTAGCGGGACCGCGCGGCGGGGCTAGAAAATCCTCATGGTTTGTGTGTTGTGTGTTGTTTGTTGCTGCTATACTTCCAAGTCACCGGCGATAACTGTAATACGATATCAATCAAACCGATAAAAGTAACACCCCGCATTTTATATCGTGTCACACGCGGTGCGGAGGGGGACAAGGAGGGTTTAAATACGCGCAATGTTGCCGGACGATGCAGATGCGCTTTGGTCGTCGGGGACAACCCCACCGCGTAAGGCGCTGCTCACCGGATCCCTGTGATGGGAATGAAACGTCCGCGAAGTTTCATTCAGGCCTCCGTTAGGTCCAATTGTCCCTCTATTTAACTTCTACCTTCATATTATAATCGGTCCTCCTTGGGTCTCGTCGTTGGCCTCCCACAAACCGCCACCGTCCACTAAATCCAACGCATTCCTGTGGGCCAAGCAGCCTCCATGGCGCCCATCCAGTCTTTCCTCTAGTGAAAGGTCCCGTCTTTACGTGTCACTCAACTCTGATCACCTCACGGTTTTGGTCCGTTGTAGCGGATGAGACGGGATCACTGGCGGTATCACAGTTTGTGTCTGGGTCTCGTATCTATGGGGGTTCCGACGGTTCCCCATTGGTCGAATCCACAAAGAAGGGCGGGACTCGGGAACTGTCAGACCATATTTGGAACACACGCAGGCCTGCGATTGGTGCGCGTCATCGACGGAGGGCGTCAACAAGTGAGGGTTGCAACAAATGGGATGTTTTTTCCTCTCTTGTAGTATTAGAATTTATTTATTGATCGCTTTTTTAAGAATTGCAATTTGAACAAAACAAACACATACTTATTGTCAAGTCAAACCAGAAACGGAATACTGTGGAAAAACATGGCTGCAGCCAATTTCAAATCAGCCCTATCGACGCGCATTGAAGAGCAGGCGGCGTCACAGAGGAGGAGGTCCCAGAAATAAACAGGTGAACAGACACCGCGGAACACAAACTCCGCAGAGAAAGGAGCCTGTTAAACAGACAAACTGCGGATGTGGAACCATCTCTAACACCCGGAAGGCAGCCGGTAAGATGCTGGACCTTGGTAGACTTTCGGGAGGACTTGCCACGGCTGCTGCCTAGCCGCTCTCGCGCTGGCTTTGTGGCGCGGGGAGAGAGCCTGTGTGTGCGTGTGGTGTGTGGTGTGGGTGTGGGTGGTGGTGTGTGGTGTGTGTGTGTGTGTGGGCGTTTGTTTGGCTCTTTGCGTGTGCGCGGGGAATGGTGATGAGCTGTTGTGTGTAGTATTTTGTTAGTTACTGATTATTAATTGTTGTATTGTATTATATTGTTCACTATTAATTATTATACAGTACTATTATTTATTAATACCGTGATTTCATTTCCTTCCCCAAAAGGTTTTTCACCTGCACTCAAATTGGCCCAAATGAATGAAATTACTCTGGTGAAAATAAAAGAAGAGAAAAAGAAATTCACTTTGGTCATTTTTTGAGTGAAATCAAGTTGGAAACTTCGGGTAGATGGCATCCCTTTCAAGTGGGGACGCTGCAGTAAATACATAACTTGACACGTATGATCTATTATGCATTTTGTATTTAGTTTAAATGGATATTGACGTACGGATAGTAAACTGAAGTGTTCTTCCGTACATTTGGAAGGCAATTCCGTTGTTAGGCCTACTGAACATAAGTAGAAATTGATATATTCTATCATTTATATATCTATATTATGTCATTACCTCAGATTGAAGAGGAACAATGCGGATTCCGCCCTGGTCGTGGAACAACGGACCAGCTTTTCACTCTTGCAAGGATCCTGGAGGGGGCTTGGGAGTATGCCCATCCGGTCTACATGTGTTTTGTAGATTTGGAGAAGGCATATGATCGGGTCCCTCGGGAAATACTGTGGGGGGTGCTGCGGGAGTATGGGGTACGGGGGTCATTGTTGAGGGCCATCCAATCTCTCTACTCCCAAGGCAAGAGCTGTGTCCGGATTCTCGGTACAAAGTCAGGCCTGTTCTCAGTGGGTGTTGGCCTCCGCCAGGGCTGCGCTTTGTCACCCATCCTGTTTGTGATTTTCATGGACAGGATTTCAAGGCGTAGTCATGGAGGGGAGGGGTTTCAGTATGGTGGGCTCAGGATTGAATCGCTGCTGTTTGCAGATGATGTGGTCCTGTTTGCGTCATCAGTATGTGACCTTCAGCACTCACTGGATCGGTTTGCAGCAGAATGTGAAGCGGCTGGGATGAGGATCAGCACCTCCAAATCTGAGGCCATGGTTCTTAGCAGGAAACCGGTGGATTGTCTACTCCAAGTAGGGAGGGAGTCCTTATCCCAAGTGAAGGAGTTCAAGTATCTCGGGGTCTTGTTCTCGAGTGAGGGGAGGATGGAGCGTGAGATTGACAGGAGAATAGGTGCAGTGGGAGCGGTATTGGGTGCACTTTGGCGCACCGTTGTAACCAAAAGAGAGCTGAGCCAGAAGGCAAAGCTCTCGATCTACCGATCAGTCTTCGTTCCTACCCTCACCTATGGCCATGAGCAATGGGTAATGACCGAAAGGACGAGATCGCGAATACAAGCGGCCGAAATGAGTTTCCTCAGGAGGGTGGCTGGTATCTCCCTGAGGGATAGGGTGAGAAGCTCAGTCACTCGTGAGAGACTCGGAGTAGAGCCGCTGCTCCTTCGCGTAGAAAGGAGCCAGTTGAGGTGGTTCGGGCATCTAGTAAGGATGCTTCCTGGTCGCCTCCCGAGGGAGGTTTTCCAGGCACATCCAACTGGGAAGAGACCACGGGGCAGACCAAGGTACAGGTGGGGTGATTACATCTCCACACTGGCCTGGGAACGCCTCGGGATCCCCCAGTCAGAGCTAGTCGATGTTGCCAGGGAGAGGGAAGTTTGGAGTCCCCTGCTGGAGCTGCTGCCTCCGCGACCCGATTTCGGATAAGCGGGAGAAGATGGATGGATGGATTATGTCAGGGCATATGAACAAAGTAAACACAGGGCATTTAGTAGCAGATATCTTTAATATAAAGCTCATCAAATCAGTTAAAATCAACACTTAATACAATTGGACATACGGCTAAAATGGAAGATGTGTCATGTCGATGACAAAGCAACTTAACACAAATAATAAGGCATGTATTCGATATGAAATAATGGATATTATGGATATGAACGGCCTATCTGATCTGAACCGGAGTGGGGTTTTGTTATTGGATTTCTGTGGTAGTCATGGATTGGCCATAACAAACACCATGTTCAAACATAAGGATGCTCATAAGTGTACATGGTACCAGAGTACCTTAGGCCGAAGGTCAATGATCTATTTTGTTATCGTATCGCATGTTTTGGACACTCGGGTGAAGAGAGGGGCAGAGCTGTCAACCGATCACCATCTGGTGGTGAGTTGGGTAAGATGGCGGGGGAAGCCTCTGGACAGACCTGGTAAGCCCAAACGTGTAGTGCGGGTGAACTGGGAACGTCTGGTGGACGCCCCTGTCCGGGAGACCTTCAACTCACACCTCCGGCGGAATTTTTCGGGCATCTCTGTGGAGGCTGGGGGCATTGAGCCAGAGTGGTCATTGTTCAAAGCTTCTATTGGCGAAGCTGCGGTTGAGAGCTGTGGCCTCAAGGTCATTGGTGCCTCAAGGGGCGGCAACCCTCGGACTTCGTGGTGGACAGTGAAGCCGTCCGGCTGAAGAAGGAGGCCTTCCGGGCTATGTTAGCCTGTGAGACTCCGGACTCAGTTGCGAGGTATCGACAGGCCAAGAGGACGGCAGCCTCGGCTGTAGCAGAGGCAAAGAGGGTGTGGGAGGAATTCGGAGAAGCCATGGAGAAGGACATTCAGTCGGCACCAAAGCGTTTCTGGCAACCCGGCGCCTCAGGAGGGGGAAGCGTGGATCCATCCAAGCTGTGTACAGTAAGGGTGGGACATTGCTGACCTCAACTGAGGAGGTGATCGGGCGGTGGAAAGAACACTTTGAGGAACTTCTTAGCCCAACTACACCCTCAATGGTAGAGACAGAGCTGGAGGATGAAGGACGGCAAACATCAATCTCCCTGGAGGAAGTCACTACAGTAGTCAAACATCTCCGCAGTGGCAAAGCCCCAGGGGTTGATGAGATCCGTCCAGAAATGCTAAAGGCTCTGGGTGTTGAGGGGCTGTCGTGGATGACACGTCTTTTCAACATTGCGTGGAAGTCTGGGACAGTGCCTGAGGAGTGGCAAACGGGGGTGGTGGTACCCCTGTTCAAAAAGGGTGACCAGAGGGTGTGTGCCAATTACAGGGGTATCACATTACTCAGCCTCCCTGGGAAAGTCTACTCTAAGATGCTGGAAAGGAGGGTTCGGCCGATAGTCGAACCTCAGATTGAAGAGGAACAATGCAGATTCCGCCCTGGTCGTGGAACAACGGACCAGCTTTTCACTCTTGCAAGGATCCTGGAGGGGGCTTGGGAGTATGCCCATCCGGTCTACATGTGTTTTGTGGATTTGGAGAAGGCATATGATCGGGTCCCTCGGGAAATACTGTGGGGGGTGCTGCGGGAGTATGGGGTGCGGGGGTCACTGTCTCTACTCCAAAAGCAAGAGCTGTGTCCGGATTCTCGGTAGTAAGTCAGGCCTGTTCTCAGTGGGTGTCACCCATCCTGTTTGTGATTTTCATGGACAGGATTTCAAGGTGTAGTCATGGAGGGGAGGGGTTTCAGTATGGTGGGCTCAGGATTGAAACGCTGCTGTTTGCAGATGATGGGCCATGGTTCTTAGCAGGAAACCGGTGGATTGTCTACTCTAAGTAGGGAGGGAGTCCTTATCCCAAGTGAAGGAGTTCAAGTATCTCGGGGTCTTGTTCTCGAGTGAGGGGAGGATGGAGCGTGAGATTGACAGGAGAATAGGTGCAGCGGGAGCGGTATTGGGTGCACTTTGGCGCACCATTGTAACCAAAAGAGAGCTGAGCCAGAATGCAAAGCTCTCGATCTACCGATCAGTCTTCGTTCCTACCCTCACCTATGGCCATGAGCAATGGGTAATGACCGAAAGGAAGAGATCGCGAAAACAAGCGGCCGAAATGAGTTTCCTCAGGAGGGTGGCTGGTATCTCCCTGAGGGATAGGGTGAGAAGCTCAGTCACTTGTGAGAGACTCGGAGTAGAGCCGCTGCTCCTTCGCGTAGAAAGGAGCCAGTTGAGGTGGTTCGGGCATCTAGTAAGGATGCTTCCTGGTCGCCTCCCGAGGGAGGTTTCCAGGCACATCCAACTGGGAAGAGACCACGGGGAAGACCGAGGTACAGGTGGGAAGAGACCACGGGGAAGACCGAGGTACAGGTGGGGTGATTACACCTCCACACTGGCCTGGGAATGCCTCGGGATCCCCCAGTCAGAGCTAGTCGATGTTGCCAGGGAGAGGGAAGTTTGGAGTCCCCTGCTGAAGCTGCTACTTCCGCGACCCGATTACGGATAAGTGGGAGAAGATGGATGGATGGATAATGGATATTAAATAAGAACAGGTATTGAACTACTTTTCACTGTCCCCGTCAGTTGAGTTTATGGTGCCCTCTAGAGGCTATCTAAATACTGGCCTTTTCATCATATAAGGAGAGAACATTACATATCATATCAAGTTATTGTTCATGTTTTTGAACAAATCAACAAATGATCACATTTCGACATCTTTATTCACACATATTACATAGCACAATGTTCGCATATTGTTGCGTTGTTGTCTGCTTCAGTTTGCTATGTTTCTAGATGCTAACGCAACCGGAACCATGATTCTCCCGTCATGCTCACATCTACACAAACAATATGCAATACGAAAGCTGCACAGACTCCACAGATTATAACATTATTATATTATATTATTATATCATTGTGTTGTCGATGTATCTTTTATACTTCAGTTTTAGATGGATACCCCCATCGTACTTTTCCTTCGTCTCATAGACGTAAACCAACTTTTTAAACTCAAACTCCATCCAACCTTAACAATGTTCCAAAATATTTAGAGCCAGCAATCTTTGCAAAAAGTGAAAATGTTCAACAGTCAGTTTTTACATCGCAATTTCTTCAGACAATTTCAAGTAAAGTTTTCTAAGCGGTAATTACCGATAATTTGCGGTAATTCACCGCAATAGAATTAGCTCATATGAATCGTAGCTCATATGAAAAAGCACTTGGCAGTTATTGACAAAAACAACGACTTCACACACATGATGGTTAATATTATCAACACGTTTTTTTTGTTGTTGCTATTTTCATACAATTGATAACCGCTGCTACCGCTGCTGCCGCTGCTGCTGCTGCCGCTGCTACCGCTGCTGCCGCCGCTGCTACTGCCGCTGCTGCCGCTGCTGCCGCTGCTGCCGCCGCTGCCGCCGCTGCCGCCGCTGCCGCCGCTGCCGCCGCTGCCGCCGCCGCCGCCGCCGCCGCCGCCGCTGCCGCCGCTGCCGCTGCTCCATTTCATCACATACTCGTCTGCGGACGTCACGTCATTTTGGCCGCTTGTTGACCTCACGTCATTTTGGCCGCTTGTTGACCTCACGTCATTTTGGCCGCTTGTCGACCTCACGTCATTTTGGCCGCTTGTTGACCTCACGTCATTTTGGCCGCTTGTTGACGGTGGTGTAGTCTGTTGCGTCGTGTACGGCGAGGTCACCGGCGCTCTCGCCATGTCCGGGAGGGGCCCTCACTGAGGCGTAGGTCACCTGTATGTCAGATATTATTCAAGATTCAAGATTCAAGATAACTTTATTTATCCCGAGGGAAATTAACGAATATATATATATATATATATATATATTATATATATATATAGATGTTATATTGGTGACGTGATGGAATAACCGTTAACTGAATGTTGTTCCATGATGTCACTTCCTTCCACGATGTCCCGTGACCTGATGCGCTGCACCACGCTGTCACGTGGGCCGTGTCCCACTCACTAGTCACTATATGTAGTAGTGCTGTCCCAATGTATAGTGAGAATTATTTAGCCCTATATATATCCCACAATGCATCGTGAAAAGTATTCTTGAACCAATGGTCACAAACCAAGTAGGCATATATATCCAACCATGCATTACGCTGTAAGACAAATGGCAGATGGACAAGCGACATCCACCGACGTAGATCATTATTAATTATGAGACAGCAATGACGTCATTACCGGTGATTTGTAGTATTTGTTTTTTTTCAAAGGCAGAGAATAGGGATGAGGGAATGATCTCGGACACAGCCACGGTGCTATGCTATATTTGAATAAACAGTCATTTAGACAGCAAGCCTGAATCCATTCACTATAGCCCAATTGTATTTATTATTGTACTTTATAGAGAACATTGTATTACACCACGCTCCCTTACAGACGGTCCTTATAGACGGTCCCTTGTACCAGTGCGCATGCGCAACCAGAACGGAACCTGCTCAATACTTGTTTAATTATTGTATTATTTCATGCTGTTTCTTTCTAAGTAAAGTGATCGAACAAATAGAACTCTGTTCTTATTTACTTTATGTATTATTATGTTTTGCCGCTCATGTGTTGCCTGTCTAATATTATTTAATGTTTATCTATTTATTCTAAAATAATTTATTCTAAAAACTTAAAACCAATTGTTTAACCTAATTTACATACTGAGAAATGATTTTCTCTTTCCGGGAAATCAGTTTCTCTGTCTCCCTTAAAACCCTCTGGCGCCCCCCAGGGGAGATGAGCCGCCTCACACTTTGAAAACCCCCTGATCTCAAGGAGCCAGGTTTACCTGCTGCCATGGGTCCACGGTCCTCTGTCCCTCGGTCAGGACAATAGAGGTGTACATTAGACCTCCATCCAGATGTCCTTCCGCACCGCTTGGCTGGTTGTGGAGTTAGATGCATTACTGCGCTTGATTCAATGACATTCATGACATTTCGTACAGGGTTTTCAGATGAATCCATGCCATGTCTTTCACAAGCCAGGTCATAATTGTATGAATAAACAATTATGTGTGCGTGTGTGTTTAAAATGAAAGGATGACTGGAAGTCTCACCTGGTCATGACTGGCTCCTGGACCTCTGATTGGCTGGTCGTCGCTGACGGAGCTCAGACCCTGAACCCAATACAGTAACCCAGTCACTCCTCGCCTGTTTTTGGTCTCATGATCCCACAATTTCAGCTCAGAAATATTCTTCTTACGTTAGTTGTGCATCATTGTTTAAACCAGGGGTATCAAAGACTATGACAGAGGGCCTTCCTGCAGCAAACACACACACACACACACACACACACACACACACACACACACACACACACACACACACACACACACACACACACAGACTGAAAGACTGAATGGTGACAATCCATTAAAAAAATCTATTTAAATCTAATCTGTTATATCTCTAAGTAAATAGTATATTAGACAGGAAGAAAGAATCCACACAATAATACTATTTATGATTGTACTTAATAATAAATAAAATCTAAAATGATTGCCACTTCAGTTTTGCCACGGCAGGCTGACGCCACCACACTAAATACACTTATATCATTAAATATATACATACATATACATATATACATATAAAATTGAGGGGGGGCAGTAGCTCAGTGGATAAGGACTTGGCCGCAAGGTCGCCGGTTCAAGACCCAGAAACACCAGGTTACCGCCCAAGTGCCCTTGAGCAAGGCACCCCCTACACTGCTCCCCGGGCGCTGTACTAATGGCTGCCCACTGCTCCTAATACTAGGATGGGTCAAATGCAGAGAACTAATTTCCCTCGGGATAAAATAAGTAGTTAAAAAAAAAAAAATTTAAAAAAGTAAAAAAAAAAAATATCTATGGGTTGTAAGTAACCTCTTGCGACCCAAATTTGATATCAAGACAATCCCAAGTTCAAACACTGGTTCACACAAACCTCTTGTTGGAAGCTATAGTGTAATATATATAATATAGTGTACTTGTTGTATCATTATGATTAACATAGAACGCCCCCTACTTACATCGAACCAGATTGTTTTTAATGCTATTTTCCAAGGATACAAAGGAACACAACCCCTTAAGCTGCCTTAGTTTGAGTTTAGTTTTTGAAACTCACAATGGCGGTGTCCTCTGGCGTCTTGTTTCCTGGTGAAGAAGAAAGCCACGGTGAATGTTTCCATGGTGATACCGGGTGTGTAGATAGACAGTAGACTGGGGTCATTTCTCACCTGTCCTTCTGCACCAGCAAATGAGGAGAACCAGGGCAACGGTCAGCAAGACCGCTGTGCCTACCGCCACGCCCAGGACTAACGGCCATGTAGCTGCAACACAGAGGGAGTTTCAGTTAAGTGAAGGAGTTCTGTCAAGGGCGGCGCCGGAGGCTCAGGGGGAAGAGAGGCGGTCATGTGGTTGAATCCCTGGCTGCTCCTAGTGAAGTGTTGAGGTTCCTGACCTGACCTGACCCTGACGGGACCCGGGGGCTGTTCCTTTGGGTGGTTGACACCGTTGTCGGCATGTGAATGAGTGGGTGAATGTGTGTGAGTGGGTGCAAGTCTAAAAATGAACTCAAAACAAAATAAAACATCTTGAAAATGTTAACATAATTGAACTTATGTTTACAGTTAAAACTTAAAATTGTGGGATGATTTCATCCTACGTTTGATGGTGAATACTGTTAGATCGTCAGGTTGAAACACACTACCAAGTCATATCAGCGGGGGTGAATGCGTGTGAGTGGGTGAGAATGCGTGTGAGTGTGTGAATACATGTGAGTGGGTGGATGCATGTGAGTGGGTGAATGTGTGTGAGTGGGTGAATGCATGTGAGTGGGTGAATGCGTGTGAGTTCGTGAATGCCTGTGAATGGGTGGATGCGTGTGAGTGGGTGAATGTGTGTGAGTGGGTGAATGCCTGTGAGTGGGTGAATGCATGTGAGTGGGTGAATGCATGTGAGTGGGTGAATGCCTGTGAGTGGGTGAATGCGTCTGAGTGGGTGAATGCGTGTGACTGGGTGCATGGGAGTGAGGTGAATGCATGTTAGTCGGTGAATCTTCCTCTTTTCAAATAAATTCTATTGCAAACTAGTTTTGCAGATTCGTTGCAACTTGTGGTTAGTAACATCCGTCCCCAGTCCCTCTGTGGCTGTCAACCAGAAGTAGGAAGTGTGACGCTCACCATAGGGTTACTTACAACACATAACTTTGGACGATTTTACGATGTTGATGATTTATGATTATAAGTCCACACGGTATCACTGATAGACAGACAGAAAGGTTCCATTTGGAACACAACACAGCCCAAAGCAAGTTAGAGAAGACATACCTTTCACTGTGTGGTCGGCTACGGTCGGGTTGGATGTGCTTGTGTTAGTTGTGCCTGTGGCTCCGTGTGGATTAGAAGCAAGGACAGAACAAAGAGAAACACAGAATTAGTATCTTCATCACTCTTTACAACAAATTTGACTGAAGATATCGTTTTGGACAAGATTTAGAGATCTTTTTTATCTTGTATAAGTTAATAACTAAGATTAATAACTGAAGTTCATGTCTAAAAGTGAACTCAGAACAAAACAAACCATCTTCAAATGTTGACATAATTGAACTTATGTTTACAGTTAAAACTGAACTATGTGGGATGAGTTCATCATACGTTGTTGGTGATAGATGTTAGATCGTCAGGTTTCAAACACACGTTCCTTGACCACAAGGACTTCCACTACCAAGTCATATCAGAGTAACAGTGGATTGATAAAGACCACATTTTGAAACACGGCTCCGCAAGACAGAAATGAAATACCTTTCGGTACAGTTGTGCTTGGTTTAGACGTGCTTGTGTAAGTTGGGCCTGCTGCTCAGTGTGGATTCAAACCAAGGACAGAGCAAAGGCCAAAACAAAGACATGTGGAATCAGTACAGTACTGTAACAACTTGTGATCTTTATCACATCTTTAGCAGATTCATGAGATTAATTATTTCACTAATTATTACGCTGTGACACTGCTGGAGTGAGAAAACTCTCCATTTCGCTTTTAATTTACACTTTTCAATTCATTCAACATGTATTTGTTTAAAAACATAAAACCAATTGTTAACTAATTCTGGGGAATTAGTTTCTCTGCGCCTCACTGACAGACAACAGTTTGTACAACTCGGGAACCAAAAGTCAGGGTGTTCTGCTGCACTGGGTGTCCCCCAGGGGTCAGTACTGGGTCCACTCCTTCATTCATCACATATCTCCTCCCCCTGGGCAAAATATTCCGTCACCATGGGGTTCACTTTCACTGCTACGCCGACGACACACAGGTCTACATTTCCTCCAAACCCACCACTGCCCTGCCCCCCACCTCCCTCACCACCTGCGCTAGCAAAACTGAGGCCCTGCTCATTGGCTCCAAATCCACCCTCACCAAGTCACAATACAACCCAGCTCCAAACATTATCATCGACGGCTTCCCCATACCATTCTCTTCCCAAGTAAAAAGCCTCGGTGTCATTCTGGACGGCTCCCTCTCATTTGTACCACACATTAAAAACATCACTCGCACTGCCTTCTTTTATCTTCGGAACATTTCCAGAGTCCGCTCATCTCTGTCCCAATCCAGTACTGAAATCCTGGTCCACTCATTTGTCACGTCCCGGATTGATTACTGCAATGCACTTCTGACCGGCCATCCCATCAAACTCCTCAACAGACTGCAAATAATTCAGAACTCTGCTGCCCGGATCATCACCCGCACTAACTCATCTGACCACATCACCCCCGTTCTCATTCAACTACACTGGCTTCCTGTGCGCTACCGGATTGACTATAAAAACCTTTTACTCACCTACAAAGCTCTCCACAATCCAACCCCCATCTACATCACTGACCTCCTTCAGGAGTACACCCCCTCCCGCACCCTCCGCTCTTCCTCCATTGGCCTTCTCACCGTCCCCAGCTCCCTCCTCAGCACCATGGGGGCTCCAGCTTTCAGTTGCTCGGCTCCCAGACTCTGGAGCTCCCTGCCACTACACATCCCACAGTCTGACTCTATAACAACTTACAAAACCCAACTAAAAACCCATCTGTTTAAACTGGCATATCCCTTATAAACTGTACCATCTTTCTTTTACTTCCTGTTGTTTGTCTTGTTTTAAACCCTGCGGACACTTCGTGAAGTCCACTGTTTTCATTTGAATTTTACTGTAGCATATATGCTCTGTAAGGTGTCCTTGGGTGTCTTGAAAGGCGCCCCACAAATAAAATGTATTATTATTATTATTTACGCCTGAAGATCACCTTAAGGGACCCTCACATATAGGCAAAAAAATGTAAAAGATTGAAACATAGTAATTTGTTTGGGTTCAATGGTTTGAACCCCAAAGTGTACATTTAGGTAAATTGATTAAAATAGAATTACTTACTTATAAGTTTTAGGTCATACCGTGCCCGATCAACGTATCGTTCCGATGATGAGAACTGTCTGCAGGTGTAACCACCTTCATCTTTCTTACCCATCTTCTTTATGACCAGAGAACACTCCTCTGTAACACATAGACTCTTCACGTGGTCATTGTACACGTTCCCTCTACTAACCAATGTTTTAGTCTCTCTATTCTTCCATAACAGCCAGTCAACTGAGGAACAGTCATTTTGAGCCCCACCACACGGTAGAGAGACACAACCTCCAGCTCTGACCTCTGTTGTTGTTTCTGCATACTCAGAGTCAGGTACTTTGTGACATTCCTCTTTGTTTTTAAGTAGATCTGTGAGAAAGAGAGTGTTCAGCTATGTAATGGGTAACACTTTACAATAAGGGAACATGAATTAGCATTAGTATATTAAAAGTGGTTCTTACCTTTGCATGACTTGGAACCGGACATATCTATATCTATCTATCTATCTATCTAACTATCTATCTATCTATCTATCTATCTATCTATCTATCTATCTATCTATCTATCTATCTATCTATCTATCTTTCTATCTATCTATCTATCTTTCTGTCTGTCTGTCTGTCTCTAACTTTATGTCTGTCTGTCTGTCTCTCTATATGTATCATATGTGGAGAGAAGGCTTCTTTCAGAGAGCACTCTGTCACTTCCTCAAACCTGTACTAATGTCAACTAATATACACCTTGTAAGTCGCTTTGGATAAAAGCGTCTGCCAAATGCCCTAAATGTAAATGTACTGTCCTCTCTTTTCACACGAGATCTTATCTGACACACACACACACACACACACACACACAGTCCATTAGATGGACATATTTGGGCATATCAAAACATTTCCTAGTTGTTGATGTCATCAGAGATCAGTGAAATACAGACGCTTAATGGCAAATAATTGAAGGGAGTTGTTTCTTGCCCTCAGGGGGGCTAGGGGTTTGAGGGGTGTTGTTAATATGTGGTCTGTGAAGCCCTTTGAGACTGGAACTGGGATTAAGGACTATACAAATACAATTGACTTGACTTGACTTGACTGGCTTTCCACTTGAAAGGTGAGGTGATGGGCTGGATAAATAACATATACAGTAACGGACTAACTGACTATGAAAGTGTCCATCCATACAGACTGACTTTAGTGAATGAGAATGATAAGGTCTAGATATTTACTCAAATAAAATGTCTGAACTAGAAAGTTCCTCAGATGGCAGCAGTCACCTGAACTTGATATAGCTATAACTGAAGCTACGACTCAAGTCACTAGAGGCTGCTCATAGGAGTTGTTCAAACTGTTGTTCTGTGATCATGTAGCACCAATTCTCGGGGGCTGTTGTTCCAACTGTTGTTCTCTGATCAGGTAGCACCAGTAATCTAGGGCTGTTGTTCCAACTGTTGTTCTCTGATCATGAAGCACCAGTTCTCTAGGGCTGTTGTTCCAACTGTTGTTCTCTGGTCATGTAGCACCAGTTCTCTAGGGCTGTTCTCTGATCATGTAGCACCAGTTCTCTAGGGCTGTTGTTCCAACTGTTGTTCTCTGGTCATGTAGCACCAGTTCTCCAGGGCTGTTGTTCCAACTGTTGTTCTCTGATCATGTAGCACCAGTTCTCTAGGGCTGTTGTTCCAACTATTGTTCTCTGATCATCTATCACCTGTCACGGTTACGGTGGTTGGCAGTACGTGGTGCTTATTACGTTGTACATTCTGGACGGAATCGTTACGCCGATGTCCCGGAAATACAGATTCTTCTCAGATTCCTACCGACAGGGAGTAGACCGGCGAGTAGTCCGGGACGGGAGAGAAGTCTGGGTACCTGTCGCTACTCCGACCTCCCGGTATCCAGACTCCTCTCCCGCGCTACTATCCGGTCTAATACCTGTCGCTACTCCGACCTCCCGGTATCCAGACTCCTCTCTCGTCCCGGACTACTCGCCGGTCTACTCCCTGTCGGTACTACGCTTATCCGACTTCCCGGTATCCAGACCCCTTGCCTGTCCCCGGTCACCCTTGTGTGTTGTGTTTGCTTTGAATAAAGCTTTACGTATCGCTCCACTGTGTCTTGGTCTGCGTTCTGGGTCCCACCGAACTATCCCATTCCTGACAGCACCAGTTCTCTATATTTTTTCATTGACAGTTTTATGAAAGGCACTTCATCCCAGCAGAAAAAAGTAATAAAAAAATAAACATGAATCAATAAAAATATAATGCCACAGGGTGAATGGTATTGTTCTATTATCTTTTTAATATTTAAATGTAGACATGAATGGGAATCAGGTAGGAGGAAAAAATAACATTCTGTCATATTTATGTAATTTATTGGACAATTCAAATAACTCAAAACTTAAATAACAAAACCAATATATCTCCACAGGCCTAGAAGAACAGAGATTATGGTATTATGCAGAACAGGAAGAAAATGGTAAAAACCCAAAAGCATGAACTGTAACATAACTAGAAGTAAGTCTATCAATAGAATCATGAAGGTCATTACAAGGACTAACAATTACATGAATTAATCTCACTGAATAAGGTACGATCTCTTGTTGATTGTTCCGTTGTTCTTGTTTCATATATTCTACGTTTGGTCTGTAGCGCCCTCTAAAGGACCAAACATGAACTGATCCGTAGAGAAAATGGACGCCTGCGTCCGCCGTGTCCCTGACACATGTGGGAGGGCCCCTGGTGTTCAAACCAGGGTTCACCGGGGCCTACTTGGTCCTAAAGCGGTGGAAAACATAAATTGAACATGAGACGTATGACCTAACCCTACTTTCTATCAGCAGTTGCACACAACCAGCGTATACCTTGTTCACCCAGCAGCCATATTGGTTTACCCTTCTAGAACCTTGGAAACCATGACAAGTTGATGCATTCTTTTGTTTTGAGTCCTAGAAGGCTTCCCGTCCCAACAAACCAATGTGAGGGGTATTCTCATAGGATGTCCAAAATTGTTCCCTCATTCCCTACTCCTTTCTGCCTACATAGGGAGTTCAATGTAGGACACTATATAGTGAAATCCTTCCCTCATTCCCTACTTCCTACTCCCTCTCTAGTAGTTCAATGTAGAGGACTATATAGTGAAATCCTTCCCTCATTCCCTACTTCCTACTCCCTCTCTAGTAGTTCAATGTAGAGGATTATATAGTGAAATCCTTCCCTCATTCCCTACTTCCTACTCCCTCTCTAGTAGTTCAATGTAGAGGACTATATAGTGAAATCCTTCCCTCATTCCCAACTTCCTACTCCCTCTCTAGTAGTTCAATGTAGAGGACTATATAGTGAAATCCTTCCCTCATTCCCTACTCCCTCTCTAGTAGTTCAATGTAGAGGACTATATAGTGAAATCCTTCCCTCATTCCCTACTTCCTACTCCCTCTCTAGTAGTTCAATGTAGAGGACTATATAGTGAAATCCTTCCCTCATTCCCTACTTCCTACTCCCTCTCTAGTAGTTCAATGTAGAGGACTATATAGTGAAATCCTTCCCTCATTCCCTACTTCCTACTCCCTCTCTAGTAGTTTAATGTAGAGGACTATATAGTGAAATCCTTCCATCATTCCCTACTTCCTACTCCCTCTCTAGTAGTTCAATGTAGAGGACCATATAGTGAAATCCTTCCCTCATTCCCTACTTCCGACTCCCTCTCTAGTAGTTTAATGTAGTTTCAGCGCTATGCATGATGGGATATATGCTCGGTTCGTGACCATCGGTTGTACGCTACTTTTTTTACAATGCATTGTGGGATACGATGAGTGCACTTTATCGGGTATATTAATTCTCAATATACATTCAGAGAGCACTACACAATTGCAAACTCACTATAGTGCACTACACATATACTACTGACTATCTAGTGCACTAGATAGTGAGTAGGGAGTGGTTTAGGACACAGCCATTGGGCCCAGTGGGAGGGACTGGCGTTGTGTGGACATGCGGTGGTGGGGTCACGTGAAGGCAGAAGGTTTACCTGTGCTGAGCCTACTGGCCCCTGCTCACCCCACTGGACCACAGAGGGGCCCCCGGGAGCCTCGTCCAGGTCCTGGTCCACGGTGTCCTGCTGGAACACGTTCACATAAGATAAGATAAGCACTTTATTTGTCCCAGATTAGATCAAAACATTTAAATACAAATTATAGCTGCAAAATGTATATATCTACACAATAACAATATTGTTCACATCCACGCTTAGTCAATACAGTCACCCAGTTATTCCAAGTTACACATCCACGACAATTAGCATGAATACGTCATTAACTACTAACCACTGTGCATTGGTTTACATTAGAGGACTCCCTCTAGTGCAGGGGTGTCCAAACTGTGGCCCGCGGGCTAAGTGCGGCCCACTGCCCATTTTGAAGTGGCCCGTGGCTAATTAAAAATATTGAATGGAATATGGCCGTTTGCATTCTTCAGTCCAGTAGGTTCAAAATGTATGAAAGTATTTGTGATGTGTTAATAATTGAGTAATAATAATAATAATTTAGTTACAATTGTAGGTCACTTTGGACAAAAGCGTTTGCTAAATCATGTATTTTTTTATACAAATATCTAACAGTTAGTAGCCCATTCCATGTGTTAATAAGCAGGCAACATATCACGCTTCCTGTAATTCCTGTAATTCCGTTTCCTTACCCCTCCCTTTAAACAGGGCTGTGATTAGGGAGCACCATCCCGACTCACAATCAACATTGGGAACTTCTGCTCTGAGAAGGAGCTGCTAGATGGACCGCCTGCAGTAGTCAAGTCAAGTCAAGTCAAGTTTATTGTCACTTCACAGTTTACAGTTTAGTATAAAGCAGTGATGTGAAATTCTTGTGTGCAATACCCGACGACAGACAGCAGTTATAGAATAAGATAAAATAAAAATAGATAAAAATAGAATAAAAAATAGAATAAAAAATAGAATAAGGAATATAAAATAAAAATAAAAAATGCAATTTATAAAATGCAAAAATCAGCACAGAAAAGAGCAATATATATATATAAATCAATGTAATAAAATATACATTGTTATATGTTATACGCCCTTGTTCAGCAGCCTGATGGCCTGACTGTGGAAGCTATCTCTAAGCCTATTTGTACGACACTTGATACTGCGGTATCGCCTGCCTGACGGTAATAGTGAGTAAAGTTCGTGGCTGGGGTGGGCAATGTCTTTTATAATTCTTTTGGCCTTGGCCACGCACCGCTGGTTGTAAATGTCCAGGAGGGAGGGGAGCTCACCTCCAACGATATACTGGGCCGTCCGCACCACCCTTTGAAGCGCTCTGCGCTCGAGTGCCGTGCAGTTCCCGTACCAGGCGGTGATACACCCTGTCAGAACACTCTCGATGGTGCCGTTGTAGAATGTTCTCAGGATGCGGGGGCCCATGCTGAATTTCTTCAGACGCCTGAGAAAATACAGGCGTTGTTGGGCCTTTTTCACCACGTGTGTGGTGTGCGTGGACCATGTGAGGTCCTCGGAGATGTGCACGCCGAGGAACTTGAAGCTGCTGACCCTCTCTACTGCAACGCCGTCGATGGAGATAGGGCTGTGCTCTCCCCTCTGCCTCCTGAAGTCCACGATCAGCTCCTTGGTCTTCTTGACGTTGAGGGCGAGGCTGTTCTCCTGGCACCACTGCTCCAGCGATCCGACCTCCTCCCTGTAGGCTGTCTCGTCGTCGCCGGCGATCAGGCCCATCACTGTCGTGTCGTCAGCAAACTTGACGATGACGTTGGAGCTGTGCATAGCCATGCAGTCGTGGGTGTAGAGGGAGTAGAGGAGAGGGCTCAGCACGCATCCCTGGGGGGCTCCCGTGTTGAGGGTCAGTGGCTCTGATGTGGTGCTGCCCATCCTCACCACCTGGCGGCGGTCCGACAGGAGTTTCAGTATCCAGCTGCACATGGATGGGGGTACGCCTAGACCTCTCAGCTTGGTGTCGAGCTTGGCAGGAACTATTGTGTTGAATGCTGAGCTGTAGTCCACAAACAGCATTCGCACATAACAGTTCTTCCCCTCCAAGTGGGAAAGGGCAGTGTGGAGGCCCATGGCAATTGCGTCGTCCGTGGATCTATTTTGACGATATGCAAATTGCCATGGGTCCAGCGTGGTAGGTAACACGGAGCAAATAAAGTCCTTGACCAACCTCTCGAAGCATTTGCTCGATCGAGGTGAGGGCCACAGGTCTGTAGTCATTCAGGCATGTTACCTTGGTTTGTTTAGGGACAGGCACGATGGTGGATATCTTGAAGACCGCGGGGACAACAGCCTGGGACAGGGAGAGGTTGAAGATGTCTGCAAAGACTCCTGCCAACTGGTCTGCGCATGCTCTGAGGACGCGGCCCGGGATGTCGTCGGGGCCTGCCGCCTTACGGATGTTCAGCCGCTTAAAGGTGCGGCGCACATCCGCCTCCGAGATGCGCAGCTGGCTGGTCTCCCCAGTCGGTGCTGGCTTCGGCGGGCTGCCGTTTACGTCGAACCGAGCAAAAAATGTATTTAGCTCTCCTGGGAGGGAGGTAGAGGAGTTCTCTACACAACTGGTTCTCCCTCTGAAGTTCGTTATATTCTGCAGCCCCTGCCACATACCCCTCGCATCGTGTTTCTTGAATTTATCTTCCACTCTGTCCTTATACTCCCGCTTGGCAGTGACGATGGTCTTACGGAGGTCGTAACGGGCTCTCGTATATTCCTCCGTATTCCCGGAACCAAAGGCGGCGTTACGCGCATGTAGGGCAGCGCGAACATCGCCGTTAATCCACGGTTTCTGGTTGGGATATATCCGAACCGACTTGGTCGGAACAACGTCATCTATGCACTTCTTGATGAACCCGGTGACCGACGACGCGTACTCGTTGATGTTATTGTCCGAGGCAACGCGGAACATGTGCCAGTCAGCGTGATCAAAACAATCCTGCAGCGTAGAATCTGATTGGTCCGACCAGCATTGGACCTCCCTCACAGCGATCGGTTGCTGCTTCAGTCTCTGCCTATAGGCGGGGAGCAGCTGGATAGAGCGGTGGTCTGATTTGCCGAACGGTGGGCGGAGGAGGGCCTTGTAGCCATCACGGAAGGGAGTGTAGCAGTGGTCGAGGATCCGCTCGCCCCGTGTGTTGCTCTTTATGTGTTGGTAGAACTTCGGGAGAACCTTCTTCAGGTTCGCCTTGTTGAAGTCCCCCGCTACGATGAGAGCAGCCTCGGGGTGGGCCGACTCCTGTTCGCTGATAGCCCCGTACAGTTCCTTCAGCGTTGTGTCCGTGTTGGCTTGTGGGGGAATGTAAACAGCGGTCACAGTTACCGCTGTAAACTCCCGAGGTAGCCAGTATGGACGGCACATAAGCATCAGGTACTCCAGGTCCGGGGAACAGAAAGACTTGAGGGGATGTACATGACTTTGGTTGCACCAAGATCTGTTTATCATGAGACATGATAAACCGCGATCTTTACCGGAGAGAGCCTTTGTTCTGTCCGCCCGGTGTACGGAAAATCCCGTCGGCTCGATAGCTGCGTCGGTAACCCCCTCCGACATCCATGTCTCCGTAAGGCAGATAATGCAATTGTCCCTAGTTTCCCGGTGGAATTGAATACGAGCCTGTAGTTCGCTTAACTTATTGTCCAGAGACTGTACATTAGCCAGTAGAATGGTGGGTAGTGGGGGGCGATCGGATCGACATCTCAGCCTGACTAGCACGCCGGCTCGCTTCCCTCGCTTCCTCCGGCGACGCTTGCGCGTAATCGTGCCCAAAATGGACGGAGATAATCCAGCTGTGACTTCGGGCGGGACGTCCGAGTCGAAAGAGTGAAAAAACTCCGGTAGGCGGCGAGCGACTGTCGATCTGATCTCCCAAAGTGTGCAAAAGTTATAAGTGAACTTGCTGCTAACATCCTGAACTAAAAAAGTTGCAATAAAAAGAATAAATAACAAAAAACTGCGTCGTCGTGCGGGAGCTCGCGACACGGCAGCCATCTCGTACGGCGCCATACTCCAAGTACCTTTACACACCACCACTAATAACTGTAGAACCGGGTAGAACACCGCTGCTTTAATACAGTTTGTGGCCTCCTTATATTGTTCTGTATGCGGCCCCCAATGAATAGAGACACCCCTGCTCTAGTGATTAAACACGTGCTATGGCATGTGTGACCTCTGATTGGCTGATAATAGAGACAGCGGTCACCTGCTGATGAAGCCTCGACGCACCTGTCCTCCGCTTCATAGAAACTGAATTAAACAGGAGGACAGGGGAGCCGGCAGCACTGAGGTAAGACCTGAACACATTGGTTTGAAGGCCGTGTGGAGGGCGGTGGGTTCTCCTTTAATACAGAAGGCAGCTCTGCTAGCGTTGATGTGCTCCGCGTGGATGGTTTTAATTCTATCCTCTACACTACGGAGCAACACAGTAAACAGACAACAGACATCCAGTCCCCCGGACCACCGATACAACCCGATACTCCTGGTCGTCCTCTGGGGTCTTTAAACTCACAATGCACTCTTCAGCTGCCATCTTGTTTCCTGGTGAAGGGGAAAACACAGTGTTTCCATGGCGATATAGAGTTTGGGGGGGTAGATGTAAACATGGTCAAACAGGTCAAGGTCAAGTGAACTTTATTAGCACAGCCCTTAATCACAGCTACAGTCTCAAGGGGCTTCATAGGCCCCTCCCCCACACAAGGGACAGGATAGCGGGACCGCCCGGCGGTCCTTGGTTGTTATTAATCGTTCACAATCTTTGCTTTGCAGTGAACGACTCACTGGTACACATCCGACAGTGTTTCTCTGTCTGGATGAGAGATGGAGTGTGTGTGTGGGTCAGGACCAGTGCTCATAGTCATACACTCATCCGACATTGTGTGCCTATTTTCGGATTGGAGATAGAGTACAGACGACATGGAGATGGAGATGGAGTTTAGCAGTAGCCCCCCTCACACGCTTTTTTCCTCTTGGCGGCATGATGTGCACTGTTCAATATCCAGAAGAACTGTCACAGTTACGGTGGTTGTCAGGGGGCGTGGCCAAGCCAAGTGAGCTGGAGGCGCACACACACCTGTCAGCAATTGCCGTGGCTGATTGCTAATCCCCCTCACCTGGGGTCTATAGACCCCTCACCTGGGGTATATAGACCCTGGCTTCCCGTTACCCCGGCGTTAGGTCGTACGTCGTACTTTGTTCATGTTACGTCGTACATTCTGGACAGAATCGCCACGCTGATGTCCCGGAGATCCAGATGTTTTTTCCTCTCTTGTATTGGAATTGATTTGTTGATCGCTTCTTCAGGAATTGCAATTCGAACAAAACAAATACATACGTATGATCTATTTTGCAGTTTTTATTTTGTTGAAATGGATATTGACGTACGGATATTAAACTGAAATGTTCTTCCGTACATTTGGAAGGAATTACCGTTGTTAGGCCTACTGAACATAAGTAGAAATCGATATATTGTATAATTGATATATCTATATTATGTCAGGGCATATGAACAAAGTAAACAGGGCATTTAGTAGCAGATATCTTTAATATAAAGCTCATCAAATCAATTAAAATCAACACTTAATACAATTGGACATACGGCTAAAATGGAAGATGTCATGTCGATGACAAAGCAACTTAATACACATAATAAGCATGTATTCGATATGAAATAATGGATATTAAATAAGAACAGGTATTGAACTACTTTTCACTGTCCCGTCAGTTGAGTCTATGGCGCCCTCTAGTGGCCATCTAAATACTGGCCTTTTCATCATATAAGGAGAGC
>CM051019.1:23546438-23587388 GCA_027704905.1 Muraenolepis orangiensis
TTTTAGACATGAACTTCAGTTATTAATCTTAGTTATTAACTTATACAAGATAAAAAAGATCTCTAAATCTTGTCCAAAACGATATCTTCAGTCAAATTTTTTGTAAAGAGTGATGAAGATACTAATTCTGTGTTTCTCTTTGTTCTGTCCTTGCTTCTAATCCACACGGAGCCACAGGCACAACTAACACAAGCACATCCAACCCGACCGTAGCCGACCACACAGTGAAAGGTATGTCTTCTCTAACTTGCTTTGGGCTGTGTTGTGTTCCAAATGGAACCTTTCTGTCCGTCTATCAGTGATACCGTGTGGACTTATAATCATAAATCATCAACATCGTAAAATCGTCTAAAGTTATGTGTTGTATGTAACCCTATGGTGAGCGTCACACTTCCTACTTCTGGTTGACAGCCACAGAGGGACTGGGGACGGATGTTACTAACCACAAGTTGCAACGAATCTGCAAAACTAGTTTGCAATAGAATTTATTTGAAAAGAGGAAGATTCACCGACTAACATGCATTCACCTCACTCCCATGCACCCAGTCACACGCATTCACCCACTCAGACGCATTCACCCACTCACAGGCATTCACCCACTCACATGCATTCACCCACTCACATGCATTCACCCACTCACAGGCATTCACCCACTCACACACATTCACCCACTCACACGCATCCACCCATTCACAGGCATTCACGAACTCACACGCATTCACCCACTCACATGCATTCACCCACTCACACACATTCACCCACTCACATGCATCCACCCACTCACATGTATTCACACACTCACAAGCATTCTCACCCACTCACATGCATTCACCCCCGCTGATATGACTTGGTAGTGTGTTTCAACCTGACGATCTAACAGTATTCACCATCAAACGTAGGATGAAATCATCCCACAATTTTAAGTTTTAACTGTAAACATAAGTTCAATTATGTTAACATTTTCAAGATGTTTTATTTTGTTTTGAGTTCATTTTTAGACTTGCACCCACTCACAAGCATTCACCCACTCATTCACATGCCGACAACGGTGTCAGCCACCCAAAGGAACAGCCCCCGGGTCCCGTCAGGGTCAGGTCAGGTCAGGAACCTCAACACTTCACTAGGGGCAGCCAGGGATTCAACCACATGACCGCCTCTCTTCCCCCTGAGCCTCCGGCGCCGCCCTTGACAGAACTCCTTCACTTAACTGAAACTCCCTCTGTGTTGCAGCTACAGGGCCGTTAGTCCTGGGCGTGGCGGTAGGCACGGCGGTCTTGCTGACCGTTGCTCTGGTTCTCCTCATTTGCTGGTGCAGAAGGAGAGGTGAGAATTGACCCCAGTCTACTGTCTATCTACACACCCGGTATCACCATGGAAACATTCACCGTGGCTTTCTTCTTCACCAGGAAACAAGACGCCAGAGGACACCGCCATTGTGAGTTTCAAAAACTAAACTCAAACTAAGGTAGGTTTAGGGGTTGTGTTCCTTTGTATCCTTGGAAAATAGCATTAAAAACTATCTGGTTTGATGTTAGTAGGGGGGCGTTCTATGTTAATCATAATGCTACAACAAGTACACTATATTATATATATTACACTATAGCTTCCAACAAGAGGTTTGTGTGAACCAGTGATCGAACTTGGGATTCTGTCTGTCTGATATCAAATTTGGGTCGCAAGAGGTTACTTACAACCCATAGATATTTTTTATTTTTTTATTTTTTTATTTTAATTTTTTAACTTTTTGTTTTTTTAACTACTTATTTGATCCTGAGGGAAATTAGTTCTCTGCATTTGACCCATCCTAGTATTAGGAGCAGTGGGCAGCCATTAGTACAGCGCCCGGGGAGCAGTGTAGGGGGTGCCTTGCTCAAGGGCACTTGGGCGGTAACCTGGTGTTTCTGGGTCTTGAACCGGCGACCTTGCGGCTCCAAGCCAAGTCCTTATCCACTGAGCTACTGCCCCCCCTCAATTTTATATGTATATATGTATATGTATGTATATATTTAATGATATAAGTGTATTTAGTGTGGTGGCGTCAGCCTGCCGTGGCAAAATTGAAGTGGCAATCATTTTAGATTTTATTTATTATTAAGTACAATCATAAATAGTATTATTGTGTGGATTCTATCTTCCTGTCTAATATACTATTTACTTAGAGATATAACAGATTAGATTTAAATAGATTTTTTTAATGGATTGTCACCATTCAGTCTTTCAGTCTGTGTTTGTGTGTGTGTGTGTGTGTGTGTGTGTGTGTGTGTGTGTGTGTGTGTGTGTTTGCTGCAGGAAGGTCCTCTGTCATAGACTTTGATACCCCTGGTTTAAACAATGATGCACAACTAACGTAAGAAGAAGAATTCTGAGCTGAAATTGTGGGATCATGAGACCAAAAACAGGCGAGGAGTGACTGGGTTACTGTATTGGGTTCAGGGTCTGAGCTCCGTCAGCGACGACCAGCCAATCAGAGGTCCAGGAGCCAGTCATGACCAGGTGAGACTTCCAGTCATCCTTTCATTTTAAACACACACGCACACATAATTGTTTATTCATACAATTATGACCTGGCTTGTGAAAGACATGGCATGGATTCATCTGAAAACCCTGTACGAAATGTCATGAATGTCATTGAATCAAGCGCAGTAATGCATCTAACTCCACAACCAGCCAAGCGGTGCGGAAGGATATCTGGATGGAGGTCTAATGTACGCCTCTATTGTCCTGACCGAGGGACAGAGGACCGTGGACCCATGGCAGCAGGTAAACCTGGCTCCTTGAGATCAGGGGGTTTTCAAAGTGTGAGGCGGCTCATCTCCCCTGGGGGGCGCCAGAGGGTTTTAAGGGAGACAGAGAAACTGATTTCCCGGAAAGAGAAAATAATTTCTCAGTATGTAAATTAGGTTAAACAATTGGTTTTAAGTTTTTAGAATAAATTATTTTAGAATAAATAGATAAACATTAAATAATATTAGACAGGCAACACATGAGCGGCAAAACATAATAATACATAAAGTAAATAAGAACAGAGTTCTATTTGTTCGATCACTTTACTTAGAAAGAAACAGCATGAAATAATACAATAATTAAACAAGTATTGAGCAGGTTCCGTTCTGGTTGCGCATGCGCACTGGTACAAGGGACCGTCTATAAGGACCGTCTGTAAGGGAGCGTGGTGTAATACAATGTTCTCTATAAAGTACAATAATAAATACAATTGGGCTATAGTGAATGGATTCAGGCTTGCTGTCTAAATGACTGTTTATTCAAATATAGCATAGCACCGTGGCTGTGTCCGAGATCATTCCCTCATCCCTATTCTCTGCCTTTGAAAAAAACAAATACTACAAATCACCGGTAATGACGTCATTGCTGTCTCATAATTAATAATGATCTACGTCGGTGGATGTCGCTTGTCCATCTGCCATTTGTCTTAGCGTAATGCATGGTTGGATATATATGCCTACTTGGTTTGTGACCATTGGTTCAAGAATACTTTTCACGATGCATTGTGGGATATATATAGGGCTAAATAATTCTCACTATACATTGGGACAGCACTACTACATATAGTGACTAGTGAGTGGGACACGGCCCACGTGACAGCGTGGTGCAGCGCATCAGGTCACGGGACATCGTGGAAGGAAGTGACATCATGGAACAACATTCAGTTAACGGTTATTCCATCACGTCACCAATATAACATCTATATATATATATATATATATATATATATTCGTTAATTTCCCTCGGGATAAATAAAGTTATCTTGAATCTTGAATCTTGAATAATATCTGACATACAGGTGACCTACGCCTCAGTGAGGGCCCCTCCCGGACATGGCGAGAGCGCCGGTGACCTCGCCGTACACGACGCAACCGACTACACCACCGTCAACAAGCAGCCAAAATGACGTGAGGTCAACAAGCGGCCAAAATGACGTGAGGTCGACAAGCGGCCAAAATGACGTGAGGTCAACAAGCGGCCAAAATGACGTGAGGTCAACAAACGGCCAAAATGACGTGAGGTCAACAAGCGACCAAAATGACGTGAGGTCAACAAGCGGCCGAAATGACGTGAGGTCCGCAGACGAGTATGTGATGAAATGGAGCAGCAGCAGCAGCAGCAGCAGCAGCAGCAGCAGCAGCGGCAGCAGCGGCAGCAGCAGCAGCAGCAGTAGCAGCAGCAGTAGCAGCAGTAGCAGCAGCAGCGGCAGCAGCGGTAGCAGCGGTTATCAATTGTATGAAAATAGCAACAACAAAAAAAACGTGTTGATAATATTAACCATCATGTGTGTGAAAAAGTGCTTTTTCATATGAACTACGATTCATATGAGCTAATTCTATTGCGGTGAATTACCGCAAATTATCGGTAATTACCGCTTAGAAAACTTTACTTGAAATTGTCTGAAGAAATTGCGATGTAAAAACTGACTGTTGAACATTTTCACTTTTTGCAAAGATTGCTGGCTCTAAATATTTTGGAACATTGTTAAGGTTGGATGGAGTTTGAGTTTAAAAAGTTGGGTTACGTCTATGAGACGAAGGAAAAGTACGATGGGGGTATCCATCTAAAACTGAAGTATAAAAGATACATCGACAACACAATGATATAATAATATAATATAATAATGTTATAATCTGTGGAGTCTGTGCAGCTTTCGCATTGCATATTGTTTGTGTAGATATGAGCATGACGGGAGAATCATGGTTCCGGTTGTGTTAGCATCTAGAAACATAGCAAACTGAAGCAGACAACAACGCAACAATATGCGAACATTGTGCTATGTAATATGTGTGAATAAAGATGTCGAAATGTGATCATTTGTTGATTTGTTCAAAAACATGAACAATAACTTGATATGATATGTAATGTTCTCTCCTTATATGATGAAAAGGCCAGTATTTAGATAGCCTCTAGAGGGCACCATAAACTCAACTGACGGGGACAGTGAAAAGTTGTTCAATACCTGTTCTTATTTAATATCCATTATCCATCCATCCATCTTCTCCCACTTATCCATAATCGGGTCGCGGAAGTAGCAGCTTCAGCAGGGGACTCCAAACTTCCCTCTCCCTGGCAACATCGACTAGCTCTGACTGGGGGATCCCGAGGCATTCCCAGGCCAGTGTGGAGGTGTAATCACCCCACCTGTACCTCGGTCTTCCCCGTGGTCTCTTCCCACCTGTACCTCGGTCTTCCCCGTGGTCTCTTCCCAGTTGGATGTGCCTGGAAACCTCCCTCGGGAGGCGACCAGGAAGCATCCTTACTAGATGCCCGAACCACCTCAACTGGCTCCTTTCTACGCGAAGGAGCAGCGGCTCTACTCCGAGTCTCTCACAAGTGACTGAGCTTCTCACCCTATCCCTCAGGGAGATACCAGCCACCCTCCTGAGGAAACTCATTTCGGCCGCTTGTTTTCGCGATCTCTTCCTTTCGGTCATTACCCATTGCTCATGGCCATAGGTGAGGGTAGGAACGAAGACTGATCGGTAGATCGAGAGCTTTGCATTCTGGCTCAGCTCTCTTTTGGTTACAATGGTGCGCCAAAGTGCACCCAATACCGCTCCCGCTGCACCTATTCTCCTGTCAATCTCACGCTCCATCCTCCCCTCACTCGAGAACAAGACCCCGAGATACTTGAACTCCTTCACTTGGGATAAGGACTCCCTCCCTACTTAGAGTAGACAATCCACCGGTTTCCTGCTAAGAACCATGGCCCATCATCTGCAAACAGCAGCGATTCAATCCTGAGCCCACCATACTGAAACCCCTCCCCTCCATGACTACACCTTGAAATCCTGTCCATGAAAATCACAAACAGGATGGGTGACACCCACTGAGAACAGGCCTGACTTACTACCGAGAATCCGGACACAGCTCTTGCTTTTGGAGTAGAGACAGTGACCCCCGCACCCCATACTCCCGCAGCACCCCCCACAGTATTTCCCAAGGGACCCGATCATATGCCTTCTCCAAATCCACAAAACACATGTAGACCGGATGGGCATACTCCCAAGCCCCCTCCAGGATCCTTGCAAGAGTGAAAAGCTGGTCCGTTGTTCCACGACCAGGGCGGAATCTGCATTGTTCCTCTTCAATCTGAGGTTCGACTATCGGCCGAACCCTCCTTTCCAGCATCTTAGAGTAGACTTTCCCAGGGAGGCTGAGTAATGTGATACCCCTGTAATTGGCACACACCCTCTGGTCACCCTTTTTGAACAGGGGTACCACCACCCCCGTTTGCCACTCCTCAGGCACTGTCCCAGACTTCCACGCAATGTTGAAAAGACGTGTCATCCACGACAGCCCCTCAACACCCAGAGCCTTTAGCATTTCTGGACGGATCTCATCAACCCCTGGGGCTTTGCCACTGCGGAGATGTTTGACTACTGTAGTGACTTCCTCCAGGGAGATTGATGTTTGCCGTCCTTCATCCTCCAGCTCTGTCTCTACCATTGAGGGTGTAGTTGGGCTAAGAAGTTCCTCAAAGTGTTCTTTCCACCGCCCGATCACCTCCTCAGTTGAGGTCAGCAATGTCCCACCCTTACTGTACACAGCTTGGATGGATCCACGCTTCCCCCTCCTGAGGCGCCGGGTTGCCAGAAACGCTTTGGTGCCGACTGAATGTCCTTCTCCATGGCTTCTCCGAATTCCTCCCACACCCTCTTTGCCTCTGCTACAGCCGAGGCTGCCGTCCTCTTGGCCTGTCGATACCTCGCAACTGAGTCCGGACAGGCTAACATAGCCCGGAAGGCCTCCTTCTTCAGCCGGACGGCTTCCCTGACCACCTGTGTCCACCACGAAGTCCGAGGGTTGCCGCCCCTTGAGGCACCAATGACCTTGAGGCCACAGCTCTCAACTGCAGCTTCGGCAATAGAAGCTTTGAACAATGACCACTCTGGCTCAATGCCCCCAGCCTCCACAGAGATGCCCGAAAAATTCCGCCGGAGGTGTGAGTTGAAGGTCTCCCGGACAGGGGCGTCCACCAGACGTTCCCAGTTCACCCGCACTACACGTTTGGGCTTACCAGGTCTGTCCAGAGGCTTCCCCCGCCATCTTACCCAACTCACCACCAGATGGTGATCGGTTGACAGCTCTGCCCCTCTCTTCACCCGAGTGTCCAAAACATGCGATACGATAACAAAATAGATCATTGACCTTCGGCCTAAGGTACTCTGGTACCATGTACACTTATGAGCATCCTTATGTTTGAACACGGTGTTTGTTATGGCCAATCCATGACTACCACAGAAATCCAATAACAAAACCCCACTCCGGTTCAGATCAGATAGGCCGTTCATATCCATAATATCCATTATTTCATATCGAATACATGCCTTATTATTTGTGTTAAGTTGCTTTGTCATCGACATGACACATCTTCCATTTTAGCCGTATGTCCAATTGTATTAAGTGTTGATTTTAACTGATTTGATGAGCTTTATATTAAAGATATCTGCTACTAAATGCCCTGTGTTTACTTTGTTCATATGCCCTGACATAATATAGATATATAAATTATAGAATATATCGATTTCTACTTATGTTCAGTAGGCCTAACAACGGTATTGCCTTCCAAATGTACGGAAGAACACTTCAGTTTACTATCCGTACGTCAATATCCATTTAAACTAAATACAAAATGCATAATAGATCATACGTGTCAAGTTATGTATTTACTGCATCGTCCCCACTTGAAAGGGATGCCATCTACCCGAAGTTTCCAACTTGATTTCACTCAAAAAATGACCAAAGTGAATTTCTTTTTCTCTTCTTTTATTTTCACCAGAGTAATTTCATTCATTTGGGCCAATTTGAGTGCAGGTGAAAAACCTTTTGGGGAAGGAAATGAAATCACGGTATTAATAAATAATAGTACTGTATAATAATTAATAGTGAACAATATAATACAATACAACAATTAATAATCAGTAACTAACAAAATACTACACACAACAGCTCATCACCATTCCCCGCGCACACGCAAAGAGCCAAACAAACGCCCACACACACACACGCACACACAGGCTCTTTCCCCGCGCCACAAAGCCAGCGCGAGAGCGGCTAGGCAGCAGCCGTGGCAAGTCCTCCCGAAAGTCTACCAAGGTCCAGCATCTTACCGGCTGCCTTCCGGGTGTTAGAGATGGTTCCAGATCCGCAGTTTGTCAGTTTAACAGGCTCCTTTCTCTGCGGAGTTTGTGTTCCGCGGTGTCTGTTCACCTGTTTATTTCTGGGACCTCCTCCTCTGTGACGCCGCCTGCTCTTCAATACGCGTCGATAGGGCTGATTTGAAATTGGCTGCAGCCATGTTTTTCCACAGTATTCCGTTTCTGGTTTGACTTGACAATAAGTATGTGTTTGTTTTGTTCAAATTGCAATTCTTAAAAAAGCGATCAATAAATAAATTCTAATACTACAAGAGAGGAAAAAACATCCCATTTGTTGCAACCCTCACTTGTTGACGCCCTCCGTCGATGACGCGCACCAATCACAGGCCTGCGTGTGTTCCAAATATGGTCTGACAGTTCCCGAGTCCCGCCCTTCTTTGTGGATTCGACCAATGGGGAACCGTCGGAACCCCCATAGATACGAGACCCAGACACAAACTGTGATACCGCCAGTGATCCCGTCTCATCCGCTACAACGGACCAAAACCATGAGGTGATCAGAGTTGAGTGACACGTAAAGACGGGACCTTTCACTAGAGGAAAGACTGGATGGGCGCCATGGAGGCTGCTTGGCCCACAGGAATGCGTTGGATTTAGTGGACGGTGGCGGTTTGTGGGAGGCCAACGACGAGACCCAAGGAGGACCGATTATAATATGAAGGTAGAAGTTAAATAGAGGGACAATTGGACCTAACGGAGGCCTGAATGAAACTTCGCGGACGTTTCATTCCCATCAGAGAGATCCGGTGAGCAGCGCCTTACGCGGTGGGGTTGTCCCCGACGACCAAAGCGCATCTGCATCGTCCGGCAACATTGCGCGTATTTAAACCCTCCTTGTCCCCCTCCGCACCGCGTGTGACACGATATAAAATGCGGGGTGTTACTTTTATCGGTTTGATTGATATCGTATTACAGTTATCGCCGGTGACTTGGAAGTATAGCAGCAACAAACAACACACAACACACAAACCATGAGGATTTTCTAGCCCCGCCGTGCGGTCCCGCTAAACCAGGGGTACTCAAACTTTTTTATTAAAGGTCCACTTGTGAATTTTATCAAAGGTCAAGGGTCTGGAACAATGCCAAGTGCATGACATAAATCAACATCCATAACATATACACACATTCAATAGTACAGTAAGGTGACCTAGTGGAGACATGGCCTGTTGGCCTGTAGCCAACGTCCTGAACCTCACTGACCCAAGGGTTCATTTGGGGTGTTTTCACAATGTTCATCGTGAAAGATCCACTCACAGCAATATGTGAACCAAACATGATAAGCTAATGAATGACCACCTTCTGAAGGTGGGGGACATTTTCTGCAGTGGCCATCTTTGTCCAGAATGTCACAGGGTCACAGTCCACCTCCTTCAGAGAAACATTCTCCTGGATATCTATCGGCTTGGTTTGAAGAGATGAAACATTTGCCCACAGGAAGATGCTCTGTGCCTCTCTTGAGAATTCTTGAATATTCTTCACCAGAAATGGAGATCCAATACAGAGCAAGACTTGCTTACACAGACTGAAATCATCAACAGTCAATCAACTGTTTAGAAAAATGGTTGTGACTCTGTTATGTCACTCCTGAGGATCTCCAACTTTCTTTGGAAGGAAGGTGTTGCTGACATCAGGTCACAGACTGTTGTATTGGCCTTGCAGTTGAGCTCATTTAGATGAGATGTCACATCCATCAAAAAGGCCACACTTCATATTTTCAGAATGTCATCATAAGCTGCACTGACCTGTTGTGAGTGAGTGAGAGAGATTGACACTTTTCTTTACTATGAATTTTCTATTACTATTATTATTTACTATTAATTTAGCCAAATGTTAACTACTCACACACATCAAAATAAGAGTAAACCTCAGTCTGTTTAATACAGATGACTGGCCATCATACAATGCAACCAAGAGTCATAAACTTACCTTTGTCAGAAAAGCACGTGCTGAGGAGGCTAGTTCACAAGCTTCATAATTGTCTCCATGACATCTGATTATTATTTTCCAAGATTGGCACACAGCACTGACTGGTCAATGATGCAGTGGTCTGACAGCAGGTCTGGATGGTGCTCTTTCATGTGCTGAACAGCCATCTTCTTTCTCTCATCAGTTGCAGTGGACACCACAGTCTTGAGGTCAATTCCCATTTCATTCAGTGGCCATAGAGGGGTTTGAGGCCTAATATGTCCTCACAAAACGTTCCCTTTGCCTCCCTTTAACCTAACGAAGACGCATAGCTGGGAGTTCTCTGTTGATTCATCAACAGCCAGTGAAATTCACTCTGAATTTTAGATCTATCATTTGTTCTCCTGGTTGTAGTGGAGTTTGATAAGTGTATCTTCTTAATTTTCTCAGACATCTCCTGTTTCTCCTTACCCTCCATCAAAGCCTCAGTTACTTCAGTCATGCACTCCTTTTCTACTTCTGAATCAGAAAAGGGCTTTTTGTGCTTGCCCAAAACCCAGGCCACTTAGAGTGAGGCTTCATTTGCTCTCTCAGGCATTGTCATAGATCTGACTAACAGTCTGTTTGTGGCTTGACAGTAAGATTTTAACTGAGTAAGTCTGGAGATACTGCTGTTTAAATTTGACACTGTGAACCACCATATTCTCCTCTCCACCCTTGAGAGGATGGGTGTCTCGGCTCTGCTCTCTCCTTGTTTAAATCCTACCTGACTGGTCGCTCCTACCTGGTGGCACTGAGAGGGTCTGTGTCAGAACCACACCGACTGACTACTGGGGTTCCACAAGGATCGGTCCTGGGTCCTCTTCTCTTATCCCTCTACACAACGTCCCTTGGTCCTGTTATCCACTCACTATGACTTATCCTACCACTGCTATGCTGACGACACCCAACTGGTCTTGTCGTTTCCCCCCTAGGACACGCAAGTGGAAACACGCGTTGCCGCGTGCTTCGCAGACATCTCAAAGTTGATGTCGATGCACCACCTAAAGCTTAACCTGGACAAGACTGAGCTAGTGTTCTTCCCGGCAAAGGGCTGTCACCATTGATGATGCTGTGGTGACACCTACTCGGACTGCAAGGAATCTGGGTGTGACCCTGGACGACCAACTGTCGTTCTCGGCAAACATAGCATCGGTGACACGCTCCTGCAGATTCCTCCTCTACAACATCAGGAGGATTCTGCCTTTTCTCACTGAAAAGGCAGCACAGGTGCTCATCCAGGCTCTTGTCATCTCCTGGCTGGATTACTGCAACTCCCTTCTTGCTGGCACCCCGGCATTTGCCATCAGGCCCCTGGAGCTCATTCAGAAAGCTGCAGCTCACCTGGTGTTCAACCGCCCCAAGTACTCCCACACATCTACCCTCCTTTGGACTCTACACTGGCTACCTGTAGCTGCTCGCATTCAGTTCAAGACCTTGGTGCCTACAGCCTACAAGGCAGTAAAAGGTACTGCTCCATCCTACCTCCAGGCAATGGTCAAGGCCTACATGCCAACCCGTTCACTTCGCTCGGCTTCTTCAGGCCGTCTGCTTGCCCCCTCACTTAGGGGCCCGTGTGGCCGATCTTTGTGGTCACGGCTCTTCTCCGTCCTGGCCCCAATTTGGTGGAACAAACTCCCCATGGATAACATGACTGCAGAGTCACTGCCCATCTTCCGCCGCAGGCTGAAAACCCATCTCTTCAGGACACACTTCCGGGGCCTTCCTTGTAGCGCTAAGTCAATTATCTAATAGTAGAGAATAGTAGATTACATATTATAGATAGATAGGTAGATATTGTTCTAGATATTGTTGTATATTGTTTGCCAACTTATTGTACTTTTCCCTGACACTTTTACCTGAATTATTGTACTTCTACCTGAGCACTGGTTCAGTTATTGGAGACTTGTTAGAAATTAAATGCACTTTTGACTTCTGGTGACGAGTTGTTCTCTCACCTTCCTTTGTTGAAACACACTAGTGTAAGTCGCTTTGGATAAAAGCGTCTGCTAAATGACTGGAATGTTATGTAATGTACTGCTGTTTAAAATAGCTGTGATTCATAGTGGCATTTCTCTGTCTTCTTTGAATTCTCGGTTATTTTGATCAACTTTCCGTGTGCAGATCCCTGACTAACAGTGACAACTAATTGACATAACAATGACGCTGTGCTTCTGATTGGGGGGAAACACCTCGCCCCTCCCCCTCCCTAATGCAACAATGGGAGCGTTAGACTTTCACTTTCATGGAAGTAAAAACAAAAGTTAATTTAAGGTAACTTGCGAACTGCAATGCGTGTCACACTCGTGCACACAGTTAACAGTTAATATATATTCACGTCATTCTCACAATGCGTCAGACACAAGAAAATTAACAAAATAATTACAAACTATTATAAACTAAATATAATTGACATCTTATGTGACACGGGGTCTATACTGTATTTATACACTGTATTTATAGACTATATTTATAAACTGTATTTATAGACTATATTTATAAACTGTATTTATAGACTGTACACCGAAAAAAAAATTCTGTTTTGTTTTAAAAAAAGGTAAAAATGTAAAGCAATTGACATAACTTGTATATTTTACAGTTTAAAACTGTTCAAAGCACCTGCCATTTCTCTACAAATGTTTTAACAGTGAAAGCAACTAATAATCTAAATACTGCAATTTAATTGACTGTGAAATGTATTCCTTACAATTTAAAATGCATAAAATCCTCAAAAATTGACATTTGTATACATTTTTAACAAAGAACAAAAACAAGCTTTTTGAATTGAGGTGCAGGGATTCAAATCCAAGGGAAGGAAATACAAGAGCAGACAGACTCTGTCCCAACTGAGCAGATAATGAGATGAAAGAAACTGAGTGGGCCGATCACATGCCATCAATCTGACTTAGTTTAGTCCTGATTCAGACAGTGAGCCACTCGGGATCTGAAGGTTCCTGAATGGAGGTGAAGACTCTGGGGTTGAGGTTCAGACGGGATGTTGGTCTTCAACACTTTAGTGCCCTTCTCCCAGTTGATGGAGAAGAAACACCTTGGGAAATGGAGGACAAATAGAGGCCTGTATTAATAATAAAATAGCATTGTTGACAACAAAAAAATCCTAATTGTATTCAAGTTATTCTTTTAAATGTAAAACCCCCAAGTAACTGCAGATTTGTTTCAGTTAAATAAAGCAAACATGTTGACTAAAGTCCATCCAAAAAGACACACCTCTGCAGAAACTCCAGCGTTGATGCCAACTGTGATGATGGGTAATGGATGTTGATCAATAACAGCTCCCAAACATCACAGGGCAGAACCCAAGAGGGGATGTTGTCCTGGACCATGTGTTGATCCACACTCTGCAAGAACCGTCTTCTTGAAGAATAGCGGGACCGTCCTAAAAAGAAAAACACAATTCAAACTCAATTAAAACTAAAAAACATTTCAAGAAACAATTTGAGCGTATATGTGCTCAAGATATATGAAGAATGTCCAAGAAAGAAAATGTGAACTTACCAGACACAACAATGGTGGGAGTGGAGTGAACTTGGTCCATCTGTAGTTCTCTGGCCAGGCAGGTGTCCTCCACATCACTGAACACTGAGTCTTCATTCTCCTCCAAGTAGGACAGCAGCAGCATCTCTTTGACATCTGGTGAATGGTATCTTTCAGGGCTACGCTGTGGACAACATACATTGGATCACTCTCATCTCATCACTCTGAAACTCACTTGGTGGGATCTCACAGTACCTGCAAAAGGTGTTAGAGATGCTAGAGATGGTTGTGCGTAACATCTTACTAAGGTCAGCAGTTTCTAAAGAACTCAAACCAACTTGAGCAGACTCCAGCATGCCTTAAGGCGTTGGCTTGCTGCCACGTTATTGACCACATTTTTCTCGATATTTAATTTGATAAAGCTTTATTTGTTTAAAAGCCCGGCATTCAGTTTCAGTCTAGTTGTTTGTCTGCCGTCCAGAATAAGTTGTTTCTCAAGTTTGTATCTTGTACCCTCATCGTATGGGTTTACTAATATCGATGAAATGATCAATATTATATTAAGGAATCTACCATTCAAGGACTGAAACGGTTTGTGTCCTTGTGTCATTCCACGGATGAGGTTGACTGAAACAAAAGTAGTGTTGTTTTGAGGGGAGATGAACAGGATTTACTGGAGGTTAGGCAGCTTTAGTCCTTTTACTGTTATGTTCAAAGGGAAACATCAAAACCTTTGCAAGGAGTCAGCCATGCAAGGAGTCAGCCATGCAAGGAGTCAGCCATGCAAGGAGTCAGCCATGCAAGGAGTCAGCCATGCAAGGAGTCAGTCATGCAAGGAGACAGCCATGAAAGGAGTCAGCCATGCAAGGAGTCAGTCATGCAAGGAGACAGCCATGAAAGGAGTCAGCCATGCAAGGAGTCAGCCATGCAAGGAGTCAGCCATGCAAGGAGTCAGCCATGCAAGGAGTCAGCCATGCAAGGAGTCAGCCATGCAAGGAGACAGCCATGCAAGGCTGTCTCCTTGATGGCTGACTCCGCCGTCGGTGTATGAATGGGTGATGCAAAGCGCTTTGGATAAAAGCGCTATATAAAAGCCGGCATTATTATTATTTAGTTCTAGCGTCACATCGCGTGCGTATACAAGACAATCGAAGCTATCTATTATTAGTCCTAGTTATCCATCACTCTCACGCTCCGTCGTACTTAAACACACTTGCATAACTGCATCCGTATATATTCCCCCGGCTGGTTAGGCCACTGATTGAGTGTGATTCCGACGCTGAACGCCCAAGGTTATTGTAATCATATATTATTGTCACACTAAAAAAAAAATCCAAACAGGAGAGGGAGCAGGAGGTTGACTTTCTCAATTCCATTCTGTCAGAGAGAGAGAGAGAGAGAGAGAGAGAGAGAGAGAGAGAGAGAGAGAGAGAGAGAGAGAGAGAGAGAGGAGAGAGGGGGGAGAGGGGGGAGAGAGAGAGAGAGAGAGAGAGAGAGAGAGAGAGAGAGAGAGAGAGAGAGAGAGAGAGAGAGAGAATACGAGGAAATGACTGAAAGAAGGCGGGGGAGGAGCAGGAAGGAGACGGGTCCACCACAGCTGAGGTCAACCAACAGGGAAGTGACACACGTAGACATGCAGCAACACACACACACATGAGGGAAGCCGTTGACCTGAGAAGCACGACACGCACCACAACCAGGCACATACACACTGAATATCTAGAAAATATTGATCCAGAACAGTCTTTTCTATCACTGATTTATATAACAATTAACAGTGGTATTTAATTGATCAACAACCTGACCCTAACCCTGACTCCAACCACTAACCCTTCTAACCGAAAACGTTTATTGTTTTCTTTTTGATATTTTAATTTGATTTATTTTTACATGTTAATTCTGGATGCTTTGGTCGGTGTGCGCCTGCAGACATTGAGGAGGAAATCACTTAAGGTGCTGGTCTAACTGGGACAGCGTAAACCAAGCGCTCCCTGCTAGTCGGTTGTCAAGTGAAGATTCCCTCCCCGTCCTTTCCTCCCCTTGTAGTGATCTCAAGCTTCTCCTTGGTGTCTGGCAGGAGGCAGACTGACTGGGTTCTCCTTTTGGAGCCCTGGTGACCACAAGAAGAAGCTGTTGTTGTGTTTTATTGAGGAATTATTTTGTGATATTGTTATTTCATTTCATTTATTTGTATTGATTATCTTTTGTTTTTTGTTTTAGATGAAGGTGAACATTGAATAACATTGGTTCTCTCTATATACACAAGACATCATAGAGAACTACATAGCAATAGGGCACATTCAAGGATGGCCTAGTCAAGCATATTGACATTCATTTCATAGATATCGCTGAAAGAAAGGAAAGTAAAATATGTTGCTAAGAACAGACACATTCAGTAGATGAGTACACTAAGTGTAGCCACATGCATGGTTATCTCTACGTCTAAAAGACAATGCCCACCCAGCCACAAACTGTATTCACACAATAACATTATTGCTCACATCCAGGCTTAGTCAATACAGTCACCCAGTTACTCCAAGCTACACATCCACGACAATTAGCATGAATACGTCATTAACTACTAACCACTTTGAGACATCCTGGTGGATGTTGGGGAGTGGGAATTCCTGTCACCGTTTCCCCAGCCCTCGCCCAGGTAGCCACGCCCCCTTATCACGTCCCGCATTCCTGTCACCGTTTCCCCAGCCCTCGCCCAGGTAGCCACGCCCCCTTATCACGTCCCGCATTCCTGTCACCGTTTCCCCAGCCCTCGCCCAGGTAGCCACGCCCCCTTATCACGTCCCGCATTCCTGTCACCGTTTCCCCAGCCCTCACCCAGGTAGCCACGCCCCCTTATCACGTCCCGCATTCCTGTCACCGTTTCCCCAGCCCTCACCCAGGTAGCCACGCCCCCTTATCATGTCCCGCATTCCTGTCACCGTTTCCCCAGCCCTCACCCAGGTAGCCACGCCCCCTTATCACGTCCCGCATTCCTGTCACCGTTTCCCCAGCCCTCGTTCTGTTTAAATATTAAATATTTAAATCTAAACTTAAAACCTACCTTTTTACATTGTCGTTTGGCGCCTAGGAGTGCCCCTCAGCTCTCATTACAGCTAAATCGACCCGTTAGTCAGCACTAGCATACCCCTGCTGCCGATGGTACTAGACTAGAGGTTCTCTACATGTTCCATGTCCACCCTACCCCATCTAACCATACCGCAGTCTGCTTCTGTTTTCCAGTGTGCTGCTGTGATCCCCACCTGAAGGATACCGGCCAGCACCACACATAAATTATATTCTCATTTTACTATTTGTAGATTGTGTATATTATATGTATATTATTATTATTCTTATTTTATTTATTTATTGTACTTTGTACATTACTATAAGTCACTTATGGCACCCATTGCAATCCTGAACCATCCCTGGAAGGAGGGACTTCCACTCTGTGTTCCTTCCCAAGATTTCTTCCTACGTAATTAAGGGAGTGTTTTCTTTCTCTTTCTTTCTAGGGTTTGGGGGTGTTGTAAACATGTGGCATGTGAAGCCCTTTGAGACTATAACTGTGATTAAGGGCTATACAAATAAAATTGACAGAGAACTTGACTTGTTCTCTGGTCATAAAGAAGATGGGTAATAAAGATGAAGGTGATTACACCTGCAGACAGATGTCATCATCGGGACGATACGTCGATCAGGCATGGTATGACCTAAAACTTATAAGTAAGAAATTATATTTCAATCGATTTACCTAAATGTACACTTTGGGGTTCAATCCATTGAACCCAAACGTACCCAAACTATGTTTCAATCTTTTAAATATTTTAGCCTACATGTGAGGGTCCCTTAAGGTGATCTCCAGGTGTAAATCTAAACGTTGCCCCAGCCAAGGTTCTCATTTGATTGTCCCGGTCCCCATGAACATGTTCTGCCCGTAGGGGCCTCCATAAACCAAGGCTAAGACATGGGTGGTGTTTGCGGGGGCCTGCTGCTTCTTGGTTGGTCAGACTCATGACTTTGGTTGTAAATTGGATTCTGGCAAACAGAAAGAGACAGTGATTTGTGGAAAGGGGGGGGGGGGGGGGGTCTGTCTTCCTGCTGGTCAGCTGGACTCACCTGGTCCTCCCGGGTGCTGGACTCACCTGGTCCAAGAGAAACAAATTCCCCAGAATTAGTTAACAATTGGTTTTATGTTTTTGAACAAATACATGAATGAATTGAAAAGTGTAAATTAAAAGCGAAATGGAGAGTTTTCTCACTCCAGCAGTGTCACGGCGTAATAATTAGTGAAATAATTAATCTCATGAATCTGCTAAAAATGTGATAAAGATCACAAGTTGTCACAGAACTGTACTGATTCCACATGTCTTTGTTTTTGACTTTGCTCTGGTTTTAATCCACACGGAGCAGCAGGCACAACTCACACAAGCACGTCTAAACCAAGCCCAACTGTACCGAAAGTTGAGCTTGGTACAGGATTTCATTTCTGTCTTGTGGAGCCAAGTTTCAAAATGTCGTCTTTATCCATCCCTGGTTACTCTGATATGACATGGTGGTGGAAGCTATTGTGGTCAAGGAACGTGTTTGAAACCTGACGATCTAACATCTTCAACAAACGTATGATGAAATCATCCCACATCGTTCAGTTTTAACTGTAAACATTAGTTCAATTATGTTAACATTTGAAGATGTTTTGTTTTGTTCAGATTTAACTTTTAGACATGAACTAAATCAGTAACTTATACAAGATATTAAAAATAGATCTTGTCCAAAACGATATCTTCAGTCATATTTGTTGTAAAGAGTGATGAAGATACTAATTCTGTGTTTCTCTTTGTTCTGTCCTTGCTTCTAATCCACACGGAGCCACAGGCACAACTAACACAAGCACATCCAACCCGACCGTAGCCGACCACACAGTGAAAGGTATGTCTTCTCTAACTTGCTTTGGACTGTGTTGTGTTCCAAATGGAACCTTTCTGTCTGTCTATCAGTGATACCGTGTGGACTTATAATCATAAATCATCAACATCGTAATATCGTCTTGTGTTGAAAAAGTTATGTGTTGTGAGTAACACCTATGGTGAGTATCACACTTCCTACTTCTGGTTGACAGCCACAGAGGGACTGGGGACGGACGTTGTTAACCACAAGTTGCAACAATTCTGCAAAACTAGTTTGCAATAGATGTAGATAAAATTCTGTTATCAATTAGTTGAAAAGAGGAAGAGTTTTAGAAGTGTGGTTTTAGAGGCGGAATCTGCATGAAGAGACCATCAAAACATCCATGTAGTTTAATGGTTCACAAATATTGTATTATATTTAAGAGGTTTTTAGTTATTGTGGTTGAAATATATGTATATGTATATAACAAATTGGTCTGGGCCAAGAACTCTGAGGCCGTGTACAAGAAGGGCCAGAGCCGTCTCTACTTCCTGCGGAGGCTACGGTCCTTCAACGTTTGTAACACGATGCTGAAGATGTTCTACCAGTCGGTGGTAGCCAGTGCCATCTTCTCCGGTGTCGTGTGCTGGGGAAGCAGGTTGAGGTCAGCAGACGCCAACAAGATCAGCAGGATGGTCAGGAAGGCTGGCGCTGTCCTGGGGGTCCAGCTGGACTCCTTGTTGGTGGTGTCTGAGAGGAGGATGCTGCACAAGCTGCGTAGTATCCTTGACAACTCTCACCCTCTCCCTCAGGTGCTAGTTTTGTTATTTAGTTTTTAGGTATTAGTATATTTTTGTGTGCATTTATTCCCCCTGTTTCAACTGTTGCACCTTAATTTCCCTCGGGATAAATAAAGTTATCTTGAATCTTGAATCTTGAATATATATATATATATATATATATATGTAAATTGTGACAGAGTAGAGATTTTTATAAAATATTTATAAATTCAATATGTAGGTGAGCTTTGGTGGCATGAGTCACAGTTGCCATGGAAATGTGTCTTAATCATTTTGTGCATCCACCCACTCAAACGCATCCACCCACTCAAACGCATCCACCCACTCAAACGCATCCACCCACTCACACGCATTCACCCACTCACACGCATCAACCCACTCACACACATCCACCCACTCACACACATCCACCCACTCACACGCATCCACCCACTCACACACATCCACCCACTCACACGCATCCACCCACTCACACGCATCCACCCACTCACACGCATCCACCCACTCACACGCATCCACCCACTCACACACATCAACCCACTCACACGCATCCACCCACTTACACACATTCACCCACTCACACACATCCACCCACTCACACGCATCAACCCACTCACACGCATTCACCCACTCACACACATCAACTCACTCACACGCATTCACCCGCTCACACACATCCACCCACTCACACACATTCACGCATCCACCCACTCACACACATCCACCCACTCACACGCATCCACCCACTCACACGCATTCACCCACTCACACGCATTCACCCACTCACACGCATCCACCCACTCACACGCATCCACCCACTTACACACATTCACCCACTCACATGCATCCACCCACTCACTCACACACATTCATCCACTCACACGCATCAACCCACTCATACACATTCATCCACTCCCATTCATTCATCCACTCCCACACATTCACCCACTCACACGCATCCACCCACTCACACACATCCACCCACTCACACGCATCCACCCACTCACACACATCCACCCACTCACACACATCCACCCACTCACACGCATCAACCCACTCACACGCATTCACCCACTCACACACATCCACCCACTCACACACATCAACCCACTCACACGCATCAACCCACTCACACGCATTCACCCACTCACACACATCCACCCACTCACACACATCCACCCACTCACACACATCCACCCACTCACACGCATCCACCCACTCACACACATCCACCCACTCACACGCATCCACCCACTCACACGCATCCACCCACTTACACACATTCACCCACTCACACACATCCACCCACTCACACGCATCAACCCACTCACACGCATTCACCCACTCACACACATCCACCCACTCACACGCATCCACCCACTCACACGCATCCACCCACTCACACGCATCCACCCACTCACACGCATCCACCCACTCACACGCATCAACCCACTCACACGCATCCACCCACTTACACACATTCACCCACTCACACACATCCACCCACTCACACGCATCAACCCACTCACACGCATTCACCCACTCACACACATCAACTCACTCACACGCATTCACCCGCTCACACACATCCACCCACTCACACACATTCACGCATCCACCCACTCACACACATCCACCCACTCACACGCATCCACCCACTCACACGCATTCACCCACTCACACGCATCCACCCACTCACACGCATCCACCCACTCACACACATCAACCCACTCACACGCATTCACCCACTCACACGCATTCACCCACTCACACGCATCCACCCACTCACACGCATCCACCCACTCACACACATCAACCCACTCACACGCATTCACCCACTCACACACATCCACCCACTCACACACATTCACGCATCCACCCACTCACACGCATCCACCCACTCACACGCATCCACCCACTCACATGCATTCACCCACTCACACGCATCCACCCACTCACACGCATCCACCCACTTACACACATTCACCCACTCACATGCATCCACCCACTCACTCACACACATTCATCCACTCACACGCATCAACCCACTCATACACATTCATCCACTCCCATTCATTCATCCACTCCCACACATTCACCCACTCACACGCATCCACCCACTCACACACATCCACCCACTCACACGCATCCACCCACTCACACACATCCACCCACTCACACACATCCACCCACTCACACGCATCAACCCACTCACACGCATTCACCCACTCACACGCATCCACCCACTCACACACATCCACCCACTCACACGCATCCACCCACTCACACGCATCCACCCACTCACACGCATCCACCCACTCACACGCATCCACCCACTCACACACATCAACCCACTCACACGCATCCACCCACTTACACACATTCACCCACTCACACACATCCACCCACTCACACGCATCAACCCACTCACACGCATTCACCCACTCACACACATCAACTCACTCACACGCATTCACCCGCTCACACACATCCACCCACTCACACACATTCACGCATCCACCCACTCACACACATCCACCCACTCACACGCATCCACCCACTCACACGCATTCACCCACTCACACGCATTCACCCACTCACACGCATCCACCCACTCACACGCATCCACCCACTTACACACATTCACCCACTCACATGCATCCACCCACTCACTCACACACATTCATCCACTCACACGCATCAACCCACTCATACACATTCATCCACTCCCATTCATTCATCCACTCCCACACATTCACCCACTCACACGCATCCACCCACTCACACACATCCACCCACTCACACGCATCCACCCACTCACACACATCCACCCACTCACACACATCCACCCACTCACACGCATCAACCCACTCACACGCATTCACCCACTCACACACATCCACCCACTCACACACATCAACCCACTCACACGCATCAACCCACTCACACGCATTCACCCACTCACACACATCCACCCACTCACACACATCCACCCACTCACACACATCCACCCACTCACACGCATCCACCCACTCACACACATCCACCCACTCACACGCATCCACCCACTCACACGCATCCACCCACTTACACACATTCACCCACTCACACACATCCACCCACTCACACGCATCAACCCACTCACACGCATTCACCCACTCACACACATCCACCCACTCACACGCATCCACCCACTCACACGCATCCACCCACTCACACGCATCCACCCACTCACACGCATCCACCCACTCACACGCATCAACCCACTCACACGCATCCACCCACTTACACACATTCACCCACTCACACACATCCACCCACTCACACGCATCAACCCACTCACACGCATTCACCCACTCACACACATCAACTCACTCACACGCATTCACCCGCTCACACACATCCACCCACTCACACACATTCACGCATCCACCCACTCACACACATCCACCCACTCACACGCATCCACCCACTCACACGCATTCACCCACTCACACGCATCCACCCACTCACACGCATCCACCCACTCACACACATCAACCCACTCACACGCATTCACCCACTCACACGCATTCACCCACTCACACGCATCCACCCACTCACACGCATCCACCCACTCACACACATCAACCCACTCACACGCATTCACCCACTCACACACATCCACCCACTCACACACATTCACGCATCCACCCACTCACACGCATCCACCCACTCACACGCATCCACCCACTCACACGCATTCACCCACTCACACGCATCCACCCACTCACACGCATCCACCCACTTACACACATTCACCCACTCACATGCATCCACCCACTCACTCACACACATTCATCCACTCACACGCATCAACCCACTCATACACATTCATCCACTCCCATTCATTCATCCACTCCCACACATTCACCCACTCACACGCATCCACCCACTCACACACATCCACCCACTCACACGCATCCACCCACTCACACACATCCACCCACTCACACACATCCACCCACTCACACGCATCAACCCACTCACACGCATTCACCCACTCACACACATCCACCCACTCACACACATCAACCCACTCACACGCATCAACCCACTCACACGCATTCACCCACTCACACACATACACCCACTCACACACATCCACCCACTCACACACATCCACCCACTCACACGCATCCACCCACTCACACACATCCACCCACTCACACGCATCCACCCACTCACACGCATCCACCCACTTACACGCATTCACCCACTCACACACATCCACCCACTCACACGCATCAACCCACTCACACGCATTCACCCACTCACACACATCCACCCACTCACACGCATCCACCCACTCACACGCATCCACCCACTCACACGCATCCACCCACTCACACGCATCCACCCACTCACACGCATCCACCCACTCACACGCATCCACCCACTCACACGCATCCACCCACTCACACACATCAACTCACTCACACGCATTCACCCGCTCACACACATCCACCCACTCACACACATTCACGCATCCACCCCACTCACACACATCCACCCACTCACACGCATCCACCCACTCACACACATCCACCCACTCACACACATCCACCCACTCACACGCATCAACCCACTCACACGCATTCACCCACTCACACACATCCACCCACTCACACACATCAACCCACTCACACGCATCAACCCACTCACACGCATTCACCCACTCACACACATCCACCCACTCACACACATCCACCCACTCACACACATCCACCCACTCACACGCATCCACCCACTCACACACATCCACCCACTCACACGCATCCACCCACTCACACGCATCCACCCACTTACACACATTCACCCACTCACACACATCCACCCACTCACACGCATCACCCACTCACACGCATTCACCCACTCACACACATCCACCCACTCACACGCATCCACCCACTCACACGCATCCACCCACTCACACGCATCCACCCACTCACACGCATCCACCCACTCACACGCATCAACCCACTCACACGCATCCACCCACTCACACACATTCACCCACTCACACACATCCACCCACTCACACGCATCAACCCACTCACACGCATTCACCCACTCACACACATCAACCCACTCACACGCATTCACCCGCTCACACACATCCACCCACTCACACACATTCACGCATCCACCCACTCACACACATCCACCCACTCACACGCATCCACCCACTCACACGCATTCACCCACTCACACGCATCCACCCACTCACACGCATCCACCCACTCACACACATCAACCCACTCACACGCATTCACCCACTCACACGCATTCACCCACTCACACGCATCCACCCACTCACACGCATCCACCCACTCACACACATCAACCCACTCACACGCATTCACCCACTCACACACATCCACCCACTCACACACATTCACGCATCCACCCACTCACACGCATCCACCCACTCACACGCATCCACCCACTCACACGCATTCACCCACTCACACGCATCCACCCACTCACACGCATCCACCCACTTACACACATTCACCCACTCACATGCATCCACCCACTCACTCACACACATTCATCCACTCACACGCATCAACCCACTCATACACATTCATCCACTCCCATTCATTCATCCACTCCCACACATTCACCCACTCACACGCATCCACCCACTCACACACATCCACCCACTCACACGCATCCACCCACTCACACACATCCACCCACTCACACACATCCACCCACTCACACGCATCAACCCACTCACACGCATTCACCCACTCACACGCATCCACCCACTCACACACATCCACCCACTCACACGCATCCACCCACTCACACGCATCCACCCACTCACACGCATCCACCCACTCACACGCATCCACCCACTCACACACATCAACCCACTCACACGCATCCACCCACTTACACACATTCACCCACTCACACACATCCACCCACTCACACGCATCAACCCACTCACACGCATTCACCCACTCACACACATCAACCCACTCACACGCATTCACCCACTCACACACATCCACCCACTCACACACATTCACGCATCCACCCACTCACACACATCCACCCACTCACACGCATCCACCCACTCACACGCATCCACCCACTCACACGCATCCACCCACTCACACGCATCCACCCACTCACACGCATCCACCCACTCACACATTCACCCACTCACACGCATCCACCCACTCACCACACATTCACCCACTCACACGCATCAACCCACTCATACACATTCATCCACTCCCATCATTCATCCACTCCCACACATTCACCCACTCACACGCATCCACCCACTCACACACATCCACCCACTCACACGCATCCACCCACTCACACACATCCACCCACTCACACACATCCACCCACTCACACGCATCACCCACTCACACGCATTCACCCACTCACACACATCCACCCACTCACACACATCAACCCACTCACACGCATCAACCCACTCACACGCATTCACCCACTCACACACATCCACCCACTCACACACATCCACCCACTCACACACATCCACCCACTCACACGCATCCACCCACTCACACACATCCACCCACTCACACGCATCCACCCACTCACACGCATCCACCCACTCACACACATTCACCCACTCACACACATCCACCCACTCACACGCATCAACCCACTCACACGCATTCACCCACTCACACACATCCACCCACTCACACGCATCCACCCACTCACACGCATCCACCCACTCACACGCATCCACCCACTCACACGCATCCACCCACTCACACGCATCACCCACTCACACGCATCCACCCACTCACACACATTCACCCACTCACACACATCCACCCACTCACACGCATCAACCCACTCACACGCATTCACCCACTCACACACATCAACCCACTCACACGCATTCACCCACTCACACACATCCACCCACTCACACACATTCACGCATCCACCCACTCACACACATCCACCCACTCACACGCATCCACCCACTCACACGCATCCACCCACTCACACGCATCCACCCACTCACACGCATCCACCCACTCACACACATCAACCCACTCACACGCATTCACCCACTCACACGCATTCACCCACTCACACGCATCCACCCACTCACACGCATCCACCCACTCACACACATCAACCCACTCACACGCATTCACCCACTCACACACATCCACCCACTCACACACATTCACGCATCCACCCACTCACACGCATCCACCCACTCACACGCATCCACCCACTCACACGCATTCACCCACTCACACGCATCCACCCACTCACACGCATCCACCCACTTACACACATTCACCCACTCACAGCATCCACCCACTCACTCACACACATTCATCCACTCACACGCATCAACCCACTCATACACATTCATCCACTCCATCATCATCCACTCACACACATTCACCCACTCACACGCATCCACCCACTCACACACATCCACCCACTCACACGCATCCACCCACTCACACACATCCACCCACTCACACACATCCACCCACTCACACGCATCACCCACTCACACGCATTCACCCACTCACACACATCCACCCACTCACACACATCCACCCACTCACACGCATCAACCCACTCACACGCATTCACCCACTCACACACATCACCCACTCACACACATCCACCCACTCACACACATCCACCCACTCACACGCATCCACCCACTCACACACATCCACCCACTCACACGCATCCACCCACTCACACGCATCCACCCACTTACACGCATTCACCCACTCACACACATCCACCCACTCACACGCATCAACCCACTCACACGCATTCACCCACTCACACACATCCACCCACTCACACGCATCCACCCACTCACACGCATCCACCCACTCACACGCATCCACCCACTCACACGCATCCACCCACTCACACGCATCCACCCACTCACACGCATCCACCCACTCACACGCATCCACCCACTCACACACATCAACCCACTCACACGCATTCACCCACTCACACACATCCACCCACTCACACACATTCACGCATCCACCCACTCACACACATCCACCCACTCACACGCATCCACCCACTCACACACATCCACCCACTCACACACATCCACCCACTCACACGCATCAACCCACTCACACGCATTCACCCACTCACACACATCCACCCACTCACACACATCAACCCACTCACACGCATCAACCCACTCACACGCATTCACCCACTCACACACATCCACCCACTCACACACATCCACCCACTCACACACATCCACCCACTCACACGCATCCACCCACTCACACACATCCACCCACTCACACGCATCCACCCACTCACACGCATCCACCCACTTACACACATTCACCCACTCACACACATCCACCCACTCACACGCATCAACCCACTCACACGCATTCACCCACTCACACACATCCACCCACTCACACGCATCCACCCACTCACACGCATCCACCCACTCACACGCATCCACCCACTCACACGCATCCACCCACTCACACACATCAACCCACTCACACGCATCCACCCACTTACACACATTCACCCACTCACACACATCCACCCACTCACACGCATCAACCCACTCACACGCATTCACCCACTCACACACATCAACTCACTCACACGCATTCACCCGCTCACACACATCCACCCACTCACACACATTCACGCATCCACCCACTCACACACATCCACCCACTCACACGCATCCACCCACTCACACGCATTCACCCACTCACACGCATCCACCCACTCACACGCATCCACCCACTCACACACATCAACCCACTCACACGCATTCACCCACTCACACGCATTCACCCACTCACACGCATCCACCCACTCACACGCATCCACCCACTCACACACATCAACCCACTCACACGCATTCACCCACTCACACACATCCACCCACTCACACACATTCACGCATCCACCCACTCACACGCATCCACCCACTCACACGCATCCACCCACTCACACGCATTCACCCACTCACACGCATCCACCCACTCACACGCATCCACCCACTTACACACATTCACCCACTCACATGCATCCACCCACTCACTCACACACATTCATCCACTCACACGCATCAACCCACTCATACACATTCATCCACTCCCATTCATTCATCCACTCCCACACATTCACCCACTCACACGCATCCACCCACTCACACACATCCACCCACTCACACGCATCCACCCACTCACACACATCCACCCACTCACACACATCCACCCACTCACACGCATCAACCCACTCACACGCATTCACCCACTCACACACATCCACCCACTCACACACATCAACCCACTCACACGCATCAACCCACTCACACGCATTCACCCACTCACACACATCCACCCACTCACACACATCCACCCACTCACACACATCCACCCACTCACACGCATCCACCCACTCACACACATCCACCCACTCACACGCATCCACCCACTCACACGCATCCACCCACTTACACACATTCACCCACTCACACACATCCACCCACTCACACGCATCAACCCACTCACACGCATTCACCCACTCACACACATCCACCCACTCACACGCATCCACCCACTCACACGCATCCACCCACTCACACGCATCCACCCACTCACACGCATCCACCCACTCACACGCATCCACCCACTCACACGCATCCACCCACTCACACGCATCCACCCACTCACACACATCAACCCACTCACACGCATTCACCCACTCACACACATCCACCCACTCACACACATTCACGCATCCACCCACTCACACACATCCACCCACTCACACGCATCCACCCACTCACACGCATTCACCCACTCACACGCATCCACCCACTCACACGCATCCACCCACTCACACACATCAACCCACTCACACGCATTCACCCACTCACACGCATTCACCCACTCACACGCTGCTAAAAATGTGATAAAGATCACAAGTTGTCACAGAACTGTACTGATTCCACATGTCTTTGTTTTTGACTTTGCTCTGGTTTTAATCCACACGGAGCAGCAGGCACAACTCACACAAGCACGTCTAAACCAAGCCCAACTGTACCGAAAGTTGAGCTTGGTACAGGATTTCATTTCTGTCTTGTGGAGCCAAGTTTCAAAATGTCGTCTTTATCCATCCCTGGTTACTCTGATATGACATGGTGGTGGAAGCTATTGTGGTCAAGGAACGTGTTTGAAACCTGACGATCTAACATCTTCAACAAACGTATGATGAAATCATCCCACATCGTTCAGTTTTAACTGTAAACATTAGTTCAATTATGTTAACATTTGAAGATGTTTTGTTTTGTTCAGATTTAACTTTTAGACATGAACTAAATCAGTAACTTATACAAGATATTAAAAATAGATCTTGTCCAAAACGATATCTTCAGTCATATTTGTTGTAAAGAGTGATGAAGATACTAATTCTGTGTTTCTCTTTGTTCTGTCCTTGCTTCTAATCCACACGGAGCCACAGGCACAACTAACACAAGCACATCCAACCCGACCGTAGCCGACCACACAGTGAAAGGTATGTCTTCTCTAACTTGCTTTGGACTGTGTTGTGTTCCAAATGGAACCTTTCTGTCTGTCTATCAGTGATACCGTGTGGACTTATAATCATAAATCATCAACATCGTAATATCGTCTTGTGTTGAAAAAGTTATGTGTTGTGAGTAACACCTATGGTGAGTATCACACTTCCTACTTCTGGTTGACAGCCACAGAGGGACTGGGGACGGACGTTGTTAACCACAAGTTGCAACAATTCTGCAAAACTAGTTTGCAATAGATGTAGATAAAATTCTGTTATCAATTAGTTGAAAAGAGGAAGAGTTTTAGAAGTGTGGTTTTAGAGGCGGAATCTGCATGAAGAGACCATCAAAACATCCATGTAGTTTAATGGTTCACAAATATTGTATTATATTTAAGAGGTTTTTAGTTATTGTGGTTGAAATATATGTATATGTATATAACAAATTGGTCTGGGCCAAGAACTCTGAGGCCGTGTACAAGAAGGGCCAGAGCCGTCTCTACTTCCTGCGGAGGCTACGGTCCTTCAACGTTTGTAACACGATGCTGAAGATGTTCTACCAGTCGGTGGTAGCCAGTGCCATCTTCTCCGGTGTCGTGTGCTGGGGAAGCAGGTTGAGGTCAGCAGACGCCAACAAGATCAGCAGGATGGTCAGGAAGGCTGGCGCTGTCCTGGGGGTCCAGCTGGACTCCTTGTTGGTGGTGTCTGAGAGGAGGATGCTGCACAAGCTGCGTAGTATCCTTGACAACTCTCACCCTCTCCCTCAGGTGCTAGTTTTGTTATTTAGTTTTTAGGTATTAGTATATTTTTGTGTGCATTTATTCCCCCTGTTTCAACTGTTGCACCTTAATTTCCCTCGGGATAAATAAAGTTATCTTGAATCTTGAATCTTGAATATATATATATATATATATATATATGTAAATTGTGACAGAGTAGAGATTTTTATAAAATATTTATAAATTCAATATGTAGGTGAGCTTTGGTGGCATGAGTCACAGTTGCCATGGAAATGTGTCTTAATCATTTTGTGCATCCACCCACTCAAACGCATCCACCCACTCAAACGCATCCACCCACTCAAACGCATCCACCCACTCACACGCATTCACCCACTCACACGCATCAACCCACTCACACACATCCACCCACTCACACACATCCACCCACTCACACGCATCCACCCACTCACACACATCCACCCACTCACACGCATCCACCCACTCACACGCATCCACCCACTCACACGCATCCACCCACTCACACGCATCCACCCACTCACACACATCAACCCACTCACACGCATCCACCCACTTACACACATTCACCCACTCACACACATCCACCCACTCACACGCATCAACCCACTCACACGCATTCACCCACTCACACACATCAACTCACTCACACGCATTCACCCGCTCACACACATCCACCCACTCACACACATTCACGCATCCACCCACTCACACACATCCACCCACTCACACGCATCCACCCACTCACACGCATTCACCCACTCACACGCATCCACCCACTCACACGCATCCACCCACTCACACACATCAACCCACTCACACGCATTCACCCACTCACACGCATTCACCCACTCACACGCATCCACCCACTCACACGCATCCACCCACTCACACACATCAACCCACTCACACGCATTCACCCACTCACACACATCCACCCACTCACACACATTCACGCATCCACCCACTCACACGCATCCACCCACTCACACGCATCCACCCACTCACACGCATTCACCCACTCACACGCATCCACCCACTCACACGCATCCACCCACTTACACACATTCACCCACTCACATGCATCCACCCACTCACTCACACACATTCATCCACTCACACGCATCAACCCACTCATACACATTCATCCACTCCCATTCATTCATCCACTCCCACACATTCACCCACTCACACGCATCCACCCACTCACACACATCCACCCACTCACACGCATCCACCCACTCACACACATCCACCCACTCACACACATCCACCCACTCACACGCATCAACCCACTCACACGCATTCACCCACTCACACACATCCACCCACTCACACACATCAACCCACTCACACGCATCAACCCACTCACACGCATTCACCCACTCACACACATCCACCCACTCACACACATCCACCCACTCACACACATCCACCCACTCACACGCATCCACCCACTCACACACATCCACCCACTCACACGCATCCACCCACTCACACGCATCCACCCACTTACACACATTCACCCACTCACACACATCCACCCACTCACACGCATCAACCCACTCACACGCATTCACCCACTCACACACATCCACCCACTCACACGCATCCACCCACTCACACGCATCCACCCACTCACACGCATCCACCCACTCACACGCATCCACCCACTCACACACATCAACCCACTCACACGCATCCACCCACTTACACACATTCACCCACTCACACACATCCACCCACTCACACGCATCAACCCACTCACACGCATTCACCCACTCACACACATCAACCCACTCACACGCATTCACCCGCTCACACACATCCACCCACTCACACACATTCACGCATCCACCCACTCACACACATCCACCCACTCACACGCATCCACCCACTCACACGCATTCACCCACTCACACGCATCCACCCACTCACACGCATCCACCCACTCACACACATCAACCCACTCACACGCATTCACCCACTCACACGCATTCACCCACTCACACGCATCCACCCACTCACACGCATCCACCCACTCACACACATCAACCCACTCACACGCATTCACCCACTCACACACATCCACCCACTCACACACATTCACGCATCCACCCACTCACACGCATCCACCCACTCACACGCATCCACCCACTCACACGCATTCACCCACTCACACGCATCCACCCACTCACACGCATCCACCCACTTACACACATTCACCCACTCACATGCATCCACCCACTCACTCACACACATTCATCCACTCACACGCATCAACCCACTCATACACATTCATCCACTCCCATTCATTCATCCACTCCCACACATTCACCCACTCACACGCATCCACCCACTCACACACATCCACCCACTCACACGCATCCACCCACTCACACACATCCACCCACTCACACACATCCACCCACTCACACGCATTCACCCACTCACACACATCCACCCACTCACACACATCAACCCACTCACACGCATCAACCCACTCACACGCATTCACCCACTCACACACATCCACCCACTCACACACATCCACCCACTCACACACATCCACCCACTCACACGCATCCACCCACTCACACACATCCACCCACTCACACGCATCCACCCACTCACACGCATCCACCCACTCACACACATTCACCCACTCACACACATCCACCCACTCACACGCATCAACCCACTCACACGCATCCACCCACTCACACACATCCACCCACTCACACGCATCCACCCACTCACACGCATCCACCCACTCACACGCATCCACCCACTCACACGCATCCACCCACTCACACGCATCCACCCACTCACACGCATCCACCCACTCACACGCATCCACCCACTCACACACATCACTCACTCACACGCATCACCCGCTCACACACATCCACCCACTCACACACATCACGCATCCACCCACTCACACACATCCACCCACTCACACGCATCCACCCACTCACACACATCCACCCACTCACACACATCCACCCACTCACACGCATCAACCCACTCACACGCATTCACCCACTCACACACATCCACCCACTCACACACATCACCCACTCACACGCATCAACCCACTCACACGCATTCACCCACTCACACACATCCACCCACTCACACACATCCACCCACTCACACACATCCACCCACTCACACGCATCCACCCACTCACACACATCCACCCACTCACACGCATCCACCCACTCACACGCATCCACCCACTTACACACATTCACCCACTCACACACATCCACCCACTCACACGCATCAACCCACTCACACGCATTCACCCACTCACACACATCCACCCACTCACACGCATCCACCCACTCACACGCATCCACCCACTCACACGCATCCACCCACTCACACGCATCCACCCACTCACACACATCACCCACTCACACGCATCCACCCACTTACACACATTCACCCACTCACACACATCCACCCACTCACACGCATCACCCACTCACACGCATTCACCCACTCACACACATCAACCCACTCACACGCATTCACCCACTCACACACATCCACCCACTCACCACTCACGCATCCACCCACTCACACACATCCACCCACTCACACGCATCCACCCACTCACACGCATTCACCCACTCACACGCATCCACCCACTCACACGCATCCACCCACTCACACACATCAACCCACTCACACGCATTCACCCACTCACACGCATTCACCCACTCACACGCATCCACCCACTCACACGCATCCACCCACTCACACACATCAACCCACTCACACGCATTCACCCACTCACACACATCCACCCACTCACACACATTCACGCATCCACCCACTCACACGCATCCACCCACTCACACGCATCCACCCACTCACACGCATTCACCCACTCACACGCATCCACCCACTCACACGCATCCACCCACTACACACATTCACCCACTCACAGCATCCACCCACTCACTCACACACATTCACCCACTCACACGCATCAACCCACTCATACACATCATCCACTCCCATTCATCACCACTCCCACACATTCACCCACTCACACGCATCCACCCACTCACACACATCCACCCACTCACACGCATCCACCCACTCACACACATCCACCCACTCACACACATCCACCCACTCACACGCATCACCCACTCACACGCATTCACCCACTCACACACATCCACCCACTCACACACATCAACCCACTCACACGCATCAACCCACTCACACGCATTCACCCACTCACACACATCCACCCACTCACACACATCCACCCACTCACACACATCCACCCACTCACACGCATCCACCCACTCACACACATCCACCCACTCACACGCATCCACCCACTCACACGCATCCACCCACTCACACACATTCACCCACTCACACACATCCACCCACTCACACGCATCAACCCACTCACACGCATTCACCCACTCACACACATCCACCCACTCACACGCATCCACCCACTCACACGCATCCACCCACTCACACGCATCCACCCACTCACACGCATCCACCCACTCACACGCATCCACCCACTCACACGCATCCACCCACTCACACACATCAACCCACTCACACGCATTCACCCACTCACACACATCCACCCACTCACACACATTCACGCATCCACCCACTCACACACATCCACCCACTCACACGCATCCACCCACTCACACGCATCACCCACTCACACGCATCCACCCACTCACACGCATCCACCCACTCACACACATCAACCCACTCACACGCATCCACCCACTCACACACATCACCCACTCACACGCATTCACCCACTCACACACATCCACCCACTCACACACATCAACCCACTCACACGCATCCACCCACTCACACACATCCACCCACTCACACACATCCACCCACTCACACGCATCCACCCACTCACACGCATTCACCCACTCACACACATCCACCCACTCACACGCATTCACCCACTCACACACATCCACCCACTCACACACGCATCCACCCACTCACACACATCCACCCACTCACACGCATTCACCCACTCACACGCATCCACCCACTCACACGCATCCACCCACTCACACACATCAACCCACTCACACGCATCCACCCACTCACACGCATCAACCCACTCACACGCATTCACCCACTCACACACATCCACCCACTCACACGCATCCACCCACTCACACACATCCACCCACTCACACGCATCCACCCACTCACACGCATCCACCCACTCACACGCATCCACCCACTCACACACATCCACCCACTCACACACATTCACGCATCCACCCACTCACACACATCCACCCACTCACACGCATCCACCCACTCACACGCATTCACCCACTCACACGCATCCACCCACTCACACGCATCCACCCACTCACACACATCAACCCACTCACACGCATTCACCCACTCACACGCATTCACCCACTCACACGCATCCACCCACTCACACGCATCCACCCACTCACACACATCAACCCACTCACACGCATTCACCCACTCACACACATCCACCCACTCACACACATTCACGCATCCACCCACTCACACGCATCCACCCACTCACACGCATCCACCCACTCACACGCATTCACCCACTCACACGCATCCACCCACTCACACGCATCCACCCACTTACACACATTCACCCACTCACATGCATCCACCCACTCACTCACACACATTCATCCACTCACACGCATCAACCCACTCATACACATTCATCCACTCCCATTCATTCATCCACTCCCACACATTCACCCACTCACACGCATCCACCCACTCACACACATCCACCCACTCACACGCATCCACCCACTCACACACATCCACCCACTCACACACATCCACCCACTCACACGCATCCACCCACTCACACGCATCCACCCACTCACACACATCCACCCACTCACACGCATCCACCCACTCACACACATCACCCACTCACACGCATTCACCCACTCACACACATCCACCCACTCACACACATCCACCCACTCACACGCATCCACCCACTCACACACATTCACCCACTCACACACATCCACCCACTCACACGCATCAACCCACTCACACGCATCCACCCACTCACACACATCCACCCACTCACACGCATCACCCACTCACACACATCCACCCACTCACACACATCCGCATCCACCCACTCACACGCATCCACCCACTCACACGCATCCACCCACTCACACGCATCCACCCACTCACACGCATCCACCCACTCACACACATCACCCACTCACACGCATCCACCCACTCACACGCATCCACCCACTCACACGCATTCACCCACTCACACACATCCACCCACTCACACGCATCCACCCACTCACACACATCCACCCACTCACACGCATCCACCCACTCACACGCATCCACCCACTCACACGCATCCACCCACTCACACACATCCACCCACTCACACACATCACGCATCCACCCACTCACACACATCCACCCACTCACACGCATCCACCCACTCACACGCATTCACCCACTCACACGCATCCACCCACTCACACGCATCCACCCACTCACACACATCAACCCACTCACACGCATTCACCCACTCACACGCATTCACCCACTCACACGCATCCACCCACTCACACGCATCCACCCACTCACACACATCACCCACTCACACGCATCCACCCACTCACACGCATCCACCCACTCACACGCATCCACCCACTCACACGCATCCACCCACTCACACACATCACCCACTCACACGCATCCACCCACTCACACACATCAACCCACTCACACGCATTCACCCACTCACACACATCCACCCACTCACACACATCAACCCACTCACACGCATCCACCCACTCACACACATTCACCCACTCACACACATCCACCCACTCACACGCATCACCCACTCACACGCATTCACCCACTCACACACATCCACCCACTCACACGCATTCACCCACTCACACACATCCACCCACTCACACGCATCCACCCACTCACACACATCCACCCACTCACACGCATTCACCCACTCACACGCATCCACCCACTCACACGCATCCACCCACTCACACACATCACCCACTCACACGCATCCACCCACTCACACGCATCAACCCACTCACACGCATCACCCACTCACACACATCCACCCACTCACACGCATCCACCCACTCACACACATCCACCCACTCACACGCATCCACCCACTCACACGCATCCACCCACTCACACGCATCCACCCACTCACACACATCCACCCACTCACACACATTCACGCATCCACCCACTCACACACATCCACCCACTCACACGCATCCACCCACTCACACGCATTCACCCACTCACACGCATCCACCCACTCACACGCATCCACCCACTCACACACATCAACCCACTCACACGCATTCACCCACTCACACGCATTCACCCACTCACACGCATCCACCCACTCACACGCATCCACCCACTCACACACATCACCCACTCACACGCATTCACCCACTCACACACATCCACCCACTCACACACATTCACGCATCCACCCACTCACACGCATCCACCCACTCACACGCATCCACCCACTCACACGCATTCACCCACTCACACGCATCCACCCACTCACACGCATCCACCCACTCACACACATTCACCCACTCACACGCATCCACCCACTCACTCACACACATTCATCCACTCACACGCATCAACCCACTCATACACATTCATCCACTCCCATCATTCATCCACTCCCACACATTCACCCACTCACACGCATCCACCCACTCACACACATCCACCCACTCACACGCATCCACCCACTCACACACATCCACCCACTCACACACATCCACCCACTCACACGCATCCACCCACTCACACGCATCCACCCACTCACACACATCCACCCACTCACACGCATCCACCCACTCACACACATCAACCCACTCACACGCATTCACCCACTCACACACATCCACCCACTCACACACATCAACCCACTCACACGCATCCACCCACTCACACACATTCACCCACTCACACACATCCACCCACTCACACGCATCAACCCACTCACACGCATTCACCCACTCACACACATCCACCCACTCACACGCATTCACCCACTCACACACATCCACCCACTCACACACATTCACCACCCACTCACACACATCCACCCACTCACACGCATTCACCCACTCACACGCATCCACCCACTCACACGCATCCACCCACTCACACACATCCACCCACTCACACGCATCCACCCACTCACACGCATCACCCACTCACACGCATTCACCCACTCACACACATCCACCCACTCACACGCATCCACCCACTCACACACATCCACCCACTCACACGCATCCACCCACTCACACGCATCCACCCACTCACACGCATCCACCCACTCACACACATCCACCCACTCACACACATCACGCATCCACCCACTCACACACATCCACCCACTCACACGCATCCACCCACTCACACGCATTCACCCACTCACACGCATCCACCCACTCACACGCATCCACCCACTCACACACATCAACCCACTCACACGCATTCACCCACTCACACGCATTCACCCACTCACACGCATCCACCCACTCACACGCATCCACCCACTCACACACATCAACCCACTCACACGCATTCACCCACTCACACACATCCACCCACTCACACACATTCACGCATCCACCCACTCACACGCATCCACCCACTCACACGCATCCACCCACTCACACGCATTCACCCACTCACACGCATCCACCCACTCACACGCATCCACCCACTCACACACATTCACCCACTCACAGCATCCACCCACTCACTCACACACATTCATCCACTCACACGCATCACCCACTCATACACATCATCCACTCCCATCATTCATCCACTCCACACATTCACCCACTCACACGCATCCACCCACTCACACACATCCACCCACTCACACGCATCCACCCACTCACACACATCCACCCACTCACACACATCCACCCACTCACACGCATCAACCCACTCACACGCATTCACCCACTCACACACATCCACCCACTCACACACATCCACCCACTCACACGCATCACCCACTCACACGCATTCACCCACTCACACACATCCACCCACTCACACACATCCACCCACTCACACACATCCACCCACTCACACGCATCCACCCACTCACACACATCCACCCACTCACACGCATCCACCCACTCACACGCATCCACCCACTCACACACATTCACCCACTCACACACATCCACCCACTCACACGCATCCACCCACTCACACGCATTCACCCACTCACACACATCCACCCACTCACACACATCCACCCACTCACACACATCCACCCACTCACACGCATCCACCCACTCACACGCATCCACCCACTCACACGCATCCACCCACTCACACGCATCCACCCACTCACACGCATCCACCCACTCACACGCATTCACCCACTCACACGCATCCACCCACTCACACGCATCCACCCACTCACACGCATCCACCCACTCACACGCATCCACCCACTCACACGCATCCACCCACTCACACGCATCCACCCACTCACACGCATCCACCCACTCACACGCATCCACCCACTCACACGCATTCACCCACTCACACACATCCACCCACTCACACGCATCAACCCACTCACACGCATTCACCCACTCACACACATCCACCCACTCACACGCATCACCCACTCACACACATCCACCCACTCACACACATCCACCCACTCACACGCATCCACCCACTCACACACATCCACCCACTCACACGCATCCACCCACTCACACACATCCACCCACTCACACACATCCACCCACTCACACGCATCACCCACTCACACGCATTCACCCACTCACACACATCAACCCACTCACACGCATCCACCCACTCACACACATCCACCCACTCACACACATCCACCCACTCACACACATTCACGCATCACCCACTCACACACATCCACCCACTCACACGCATCACCCACTCACACGCATCCACCCACTCACACGCATCCACCCACTCACACGCATTCACCCACTCACACGCATCCACCCACTCACACGCATCCACCCACTCACACACATCACCCACTCACACGCATCCACCCACTCACACGCATTCACCCACTCACACGCATCCACCCACTCACACGCATCCACCCACTCACACACATCAACCCACTCACACGCA
>CM051019.1:23588388-23615740 GCA_027704905.1 Muraenolepis orangiensis
CATCCACCCACTCACACGCATCCACCCACTCACACACATCACCCACTCACACGCATCCACCCACTCACACACATCCACCCACTCACACGCATTCACCCACTCACACACATCCACCCACTCACACACATCAACCCACTCACACGCATCCACCCACTCACACACATTCACCCACTCACACACATCCACCCACTCACACGCATCCACCCACTCACACGCATTCACCCACTCACACGCATCCACCCACTCACACGCATTCACCCACTCACACACATCCACCCACTCACACACATCACTCCACCCACTCACACACATCCACCCACTCACACGCATTCACCCACTCACACGCATCCACCCACTCACACGCATCCACCCACTCACACACATCACCCACTCACACGCATCCACCCACTCACACGCATCCACCCACTCACACGCATTCACCCACTCACACACATCCACCCACTCACACGCATCCACCCACTCACACACATCCACCCACTCACACGCATCCACCCACTCACACGCATCCACCCACTCACACGCATCCACCCACTCACACACATCACCCACTCACACGCATCCACCCACTCACACCATCCACCCACTCACACGCATCCACCCACTCACACGCATTCACCCACTCACACGCATCCACCCACTCACACGCATCCACCCACTCACACACATCACCCACTCACACGCATTCACCCACTCACACGCATTCACCCACTCACACGCATCCACCCACTCACACGCATCCACCCACTCACACACATCCACCCACTCACACGCATCCACCCACTCACACGCATCCACCCACTCACACGCATCCACCCACTCACACGCATCCACCCACTCACACACATCCACCCACTCACACGCATCCACCCACTCACACACATCACCCACTCACACGCATCCACCCACTCACACGCATCCACCCACTCACACACATCAACCCACTCACACGCATCCACCCACTCACACACATTCACCCACTCACACACATCCACCCACTCACACGCATCACCCACTCACACGCATTCACCCACTCACACACATCCACCCACTCACACGCATTCACCCACTCACACACATCCACCCACTCACACAGCATCCACCCACTCACACACATCCACCCACTCACACGCATTCACCCACTCACACGCATCCACCCACTCACACGCATCCACCCACTCACACACATCCACCCACTCACACGCATCCACCCACTCACACGCATCAACCCACTCACACGCATTCACCCACTCACACACATCCACCCACTCACACGCATCCACCCACTCACACACATCCACCCACTCACACGCATCCACCCACTCACACGCATCCACCCACTCACACGCATCCACCCACTCACACACATCCACCCACTCACACACATCACGCATCCACCCACTCACACACATCCACCCACTCACACGCATCCACCCACTCACACGCATTCACCCACTCACACGCATCCACCCACTCACACGCATCCACCCACTCACACACATCAACCCACTCACACGCATTCACCCACTCACACGCATTCACCCACTCACACGCATCCACCCACTCACACGCATCCACCCACTCACACACATCAACCCACTCACACGCATTCACCCACTCACACACATCCACCCACTCACACACATCACGCATCCACCCACTCACACGCATCCACCCACTCACACGCATCCACCCACTCACACGCATTCACCCACTCACACGCATCCACCCACTCACACGCATCCACCCACTCACACACATTCACCCACTCACACGCATCCACCCACTCACCACACATTCATCCACTCACACGCATCAACCCACTCATACACATTCATCCACTCCATCATCATCCACTCCACACATCACCCACTCACACGCATCCACCCACTCACACACATCCACCCACTCACACGCATCCACCCACTCACACACATCCACCCACTCACACACATCCACCCACTCACACGCATCACCCACTCACACGCATCCACCCACTCACACACATCACCCACTCACACGCATCCACCCACTCACACACATCAACCCACTCACACGCATTCACCCACTCACACACATCCACCCACTCACACACATCACCCACTCACACGCATCCACCCACTCACACACATTCACCCACTCACACACATCCACCCACTCACACGCATCAACCCACTCACACGCATTCACCCACTCACACACATCCACCCACTCACACGCATTCACCCACTCACACACATCCACCCACTCACACATCACGCATCCACCCACTCACACACATCCACCCACTCACACGCATTCACCCACTCACACGCATCCACCCACTCACACGCATCCACCCACTCACACACATCCACCCACTCACACGCATCCACCCACTCACACGCATCAACCCACTCACACGCATTCACCCACTCACACACATCCACCCACTCACACGCATCCACCCACTCACACACATCCACCCACTCACACGCATCCACCCACTCACACGCATCCACCCACTCACACGCATCCACCCACTCACACACATCCACCCACTCACACACATTCACGCATCCACCCACTCACACACATCCACCCACTCACACGCATCCACCCACTCACACGCATTCACCCACTCACACGCATCCACCCACTCACACGCATCCACCCACTCACACACATCAACCCACTCACACGCATTCACCCACTCACACGCATTCACCCACTCACACGCATCCACCCACTCACACGCATCCACCCACTCACACACATCAACCCACTCACACGCATTCACCCACTCACACACATCCACCCACTCACACACATTCACGCATCCACCCACTCACACGCATCCACCCACTCACACGCATCCACCCACTCACACGCATTCACCCACTCACACGCATCCACCCACTCACACGCATCCACCCACTTACACACATTCACCCACTCACATGCATCCACCCACTCACACACACATTCATCCACTCACACGCATCAACCCACTCATACACATTCATCCACTCCCATCATTCATCCACTCCCACACATTCACCCACTCACACGCATCCACCCACTCACACACATCCACCCACTCACACGCATCCACCCACTCACACACATCCACCCACTCACACACATCCACCCACTCACACGCATCAACCCACTCACACGCATTCACCCACTCACACACATCCACCCACTCACACACATCAACCCACTCACACGCATCAACCCACTCACACGCATTCACCCACTCACACACATCCACCCACTCACACACATCCACCCACTCACACACATCCACCCACTCACACGCATCCACCCACTCACACACATCCACCCACTCACACGCATCCACCCACTCACACGCATCCACCCACTTACACACATTCACCCACTCACACACATCCACCCACTCACACGCATCACCCACTCACACGCATTCACCCACTCACACACATCCACCCACTCACACACATCCACCCACTCACACACATCCACCCACTCACACGCATCCACCCACTCACACGCATCCACCCACTCACACGCATCCACCCACTCACACGCATCCACCCACTCACACGCATCCACCCACTCACACGCATTCACCCACTCACACGCATCCACCCACTCACACGCATCCACCCACTCACACGCATCCACCCACTCACACGCATCCACCCACTCACACGCATCCACCCACTCACACGCATCCACCCACTCACACGCATCCACCCACTCACACGCATCCACCCACTCACACGCATTCACCCACTCACACACATCCACCCACTCACACGCATCAACCCACTCACACGCATTCACCCACTCACACACATCACCCACTCACACGCATTCACCCACTCACACACATCCACCCACTCACACACATCCACCCACTCACACGCATCCACCCACTCACACACATCAACCCACTCACACGCATCCACCCACTCACACACATTCACCCACTCACACACATCCACCCACTCACACGCATCAACCCACTCACACGCATTCACCCACTCACACACATCAACCCACTCACACGCATTCACCCGCTCACACACATCCACCCACTCACACACATCCACCCACTCACACACATTCACGCATCCACCCACTCACACACATCCACCCACTCACACGCATTCACCCACTCACACGCATCCACCCACTCACACGCATCCACCCACTCACACGCATTCACCCACTCACACGCATCCACCCACTCACACGCATCCACCCACTCACACACATCACCCACTCACACGCATCCACCCACTCACACGCATTCACCCACTCACACGCATCCACCCACTCACACGCATCCACCCACTCACACACATCAACCCACTCACACGCATTCACCCACTCACACGCATTCACCCACTCACACGCATCCACCCACTCACACGCATCCACCCACTCACACACATCAACCCACTCACACGCATTCACCCACTCACACACATCCACCCACTCACACACATTCACGCATCCACCCACTCACACGCATCCACCCACTCACACGCATCCACCCACTCACACGCATTCACCCACTCACACACATTCACGCATCCACCCACTCACACACATCCACCCACTCACACGCATTCACCCACTCACACGCATCCACCCACTCACACGCATCCACCCACTCACACGCATTCACCCACTCACACGCATCCACCCACTCACACGCATCCACCCACTCACACACATCAACCCACTCACACGCATCCACCCACTCACACGCATTCACCCACTCACACGCATCCACCCACTCACACGCATCCACCCACTCACACACATCAACCCACTCACACGCATTCACCCACTCACACGCATTCACCCACTCACACGCATCCACCCACTCACACGCATCCACCCACTCACACACATCAACCCACTCACACGCATTCACCCACTCACACACATCCACCCACTCACACACATTCACGCATCCACCCACTCACACGCATCCACCCACTCACACGCATCCACCCACTCACACGCATTCACCCACTCACACGCATACACCCACTCACACGCATCCACCCACTTACACACATTCACCCACTCACATGCATCCACACACTCACACACACCCACCCACTCACTCACACACATTCATCCACTCACACGCATCAACCCACTCATACACATTCATCCACTCCCATTCATTCATCCACTCCCACACATTCACCCACTCACACGCATCCACCCACTCACACACATCCACCCACTCACACGCATCCACCCACTCACACACATCCACCCACTCACACACATCCACCCACTCACACGCATCAACCCACTCACACGCATTCACCCACTCACACACATCCACCCACTCACACACATCAACCCACTCACACGCATCAACCCACTCACACGCATTAACCCACTCACACACATCCACCCACTCACACACATCCACCCACTCACACGCATCCACCCACTCACACACATCAACCCACTCACACGCATTCACCCACTCACACACATCCACCCACTCACACACATCAACCCACTCACACGCATCCACCCACTTACACACATTCACCCACTCACACACATCCACCCACTCACACGCATCAACCCACTCACACGCATTCACCCACTCACACACATCCACCCACTCACACGCATTCACCCACTCACACACATCCACCCACTCACACACATTCACGCATCCACCCACTCACACACATCCACCCACTCACACGCATTCACCCACTCACACGCATCCACCCACTCACACGCATCCACCCACTCACACACATCAACCCACTCACACGCATCCACCCACTCACACGCATCAACCCACTCACACGCATTCACCCACTCACACACATCCACCCACTCACACGCATCCACCCACTCACACACATCCACCCACTCACACGCATCCACCCACTCACACGCATCCACCCACTCACACGCATCCACCCACTCACACACATCAACTCACTCACACGCATTCACCCGCTCACACACATCCACCCACTCACACATTCACGCATCCACCCCACTCACACACATCCACCCACTCACACGCATCCACCCACTCACACGCATTCACCCACTCACACGCATCCACCCACTCACACGCATCCACCCACTCACACACATCAACCCACTCACACGCATTCACCCACTCACACGCATTCACCCACTCACACGCATCCACCCACTCACACGCATCCACCCACTCACACACATCAACCCACTCACACGCATTCACCCACTCACACACATCCACCCACTCACACACATTCACGCATCCACCCACTCACACGCATCCACCCACTCACACGCATCCACCCACTCACACGCATTCACCCACTCACACGCATCCACCCACTCACACGCATCCACCCACTTACACACATCAACCCACTCACACGCATTCACCCACTCACACACATCCACCCACTCACACACATTCACGCATCCACCCACTCACACGCATCCACCCACTCACACGCATCCACCCACTCACACGCATTCACCCACTCACACGTATCCACCCACTCACACGCATCCACCCACTTACACACATTCACCCACTCACATGCATCCACCCACTCACTCACACACATTCATCCACTCACACGCATCAACCCACTCATACACATTCATCCACTCCCATTCATTCATCCACTCCCACACATTCACCCACTCACACGCATCCACCCACTCACACACATCCACCCACTCATACGCATCCACCCACTCACACACATCCACCCACTCACACACATCCACCCACTCACACGCATCAACCCACTCACACGCATTCACCCACTCACACACATCCACCCACTCACACACATCAACCCACTCACACGCATCAACCCACTCACACGCATTCACCCACTCACACACATCCACCCACTCACACACATCCACCCACTCACACACATCCACCCACTCACACGCATCCACCCACTCACACACATCCACCCACTCACACGCATCCACCCACTCACACGCATCCACCCACTTACACACATTCACCCACTCACACACATCCACCCACTCACACGCATCAACCCACTCACACGCATTCACCCACTCACACACATCCACCCACTCACACACATCCACCCACTCACACACATCCACCCACTCACACGCATCCACCCACTCACACACATCCACCCACTCACACGCATCCACCCACTCACACGCATCCACCCACTCACGCGCATCCACCCACTCACACGCATTCACCCACTCACACGCATCCACCCACTCACACGCATCCACCCACTCACACGCATCCACCCACTCACACGCATCCACCCACTCACACGCATCCACCCACTCACACGCATCCACCCACTCACACGCATCCACCCACTCACACGCATCCACCCACTCACACGCATCCACCCACTCACACGCATTCACCCACTCACACACATCCACCCACTCACACGCATCAACCCACTCACACGCATTCACCCACTCACACACATCAACCCACTCACACGCATTCACCCGCTCACACACATCCACCCACTCACACACATCCACCCACTCACACGCATCCACCCACTCACACACATCAACCCACTCACACGCATCCACCCACTTACACACATTCACCCACTCACACACATCCACCCACTCACACGCATCAACCCACTCACACGCATTCACCCACTCACACACATCAACCCACTCACACGCATTCACCCGCTCACACACATCCACCCACTCACACACATCCACCCACTCACACACATTCACGCATCCACCCACTCACACACATCCACCCACTCACACGCATTCACCCACTCACACGCATCCACCCACTCACACGCATCCACCCACTCACACGCATTCACCCACTCACACGCATCCACCCACTCACACGCATCCACCCACTCACACACATCAACCCACTCACACGCATCCACCCACTCACACGCATTCACCCACTCACACGCATCCACCCACTCACACGCATCCACCCACTCACACACATCAACCCACTCACACGCATTCACCCACTCACACGCATTCACCCACTCACACGCATCCACCCACTCACACGCATCCACCCACTCACACACATCAACCCACTCACACGCATTCACCCACTCACACACATCCACCCACTCACACACATTCACGCATCCACCCACTCACACGCATCCACCCACTCACACGCATCCACCCACTCACACGCATTCACCCACTCACACACATCACGCATCCACCCACTCACACACATCCACCCACTCACACGCATTCACCCACTCACACGCATCCACCCACTCACACGCATCCACCCACTCACACGCATTCACCCACTCACACGCATCCACCCACTCACACGCATCCACCCACTCACACACATCAACCCACTCACACGCATCCACCCACTCACACGCATTCACCCACTCACACGCATCCACCCACTCACACGCATCCACCCACTCACACACATCAACCCACTCACACGCATTCACCCACTCACACGCATTCACCCACTCACACGCATCCACCCACTCACACGCATCCACCCACTCACACACATCAACCCACTCACACGCATTCACCCACTCACACACATCCACCCACTCACACACATTCACGCATCCACCCACTCACACGCATCCACCCACTCACACGCATCCACCCACTCACACGCATTCACCCACTCACACGCATACACCCACTCACACGCATCCACCCACTTACACACATTCACCCACTCACATGCATCCACACACTCACACACACCCACCCACTCACTCACACACATTCATCCACTCACACGCATCAACCCACTCATACACATTCATCCACTCCCATTCATTCATCCACTCCCACACATTCACCCACTCACACGCATCCACCCACTCACACACATCCACCCACTCACACGCATCCACCCACTCACACACATCCACCCACTCACACACATCCACCCACTCACACGCATCAACCCACTCACACGCATTCACCCACTCACACACATCCACCCACTCACACACATCAACCCACTCACACGCATCAACCCACTCACACGCATTAACCCACTCACACACATCCACCCACTCACACACATCCACCCACTCACACGCATCCACCCACTCACACACATCAACCCACTCACACGCATTCACCCACTCACACACATCCACCCACTCACACACATCAACCCACTCACACGCATCCACCCACTTACACACATTCACCCACTCACACACATCCACCCACTCACACGCATCAACCCACTCACACGCATTCACCCACTCACACACATCCACCCACTCACACGCATTCACCCACTCACACACATCCACCCACTCACACACATTCACGCATCCACCCACTCACACACATCCACCCACTCACACGCATTCACCCACTCACACGCATCCACCCACTCACACGCATCCACCCACTCACACACATCAACCCACTCACACGCATCCACCCACTCACACGCATCAACCCACTCACACGCATTCACCCACTCACACACATCCACCCACTCACACGCATCCACCCACTCACACACATCCACCCACTCACACGCATCCACCCACTCACACGCATCCACCCACTCACACGCATCCACCCACTCACACACATCAACTCACTCACACGCATTCACCCGCTCACACACATCCACCCACTCACACACATTCACGCATCCACCCCACTCACACACATCCACCCACTCACACGCATCCACCCACTCACACGCATTCACCCACTCACACGCATCCACCCACTCACACGCATCCACCCACTCACACACATCAACCCACTCACACGCATTCACCCACTCACACGCATTCACCCACTCACACGCATCCACCCACTCACACGCATCCACCCACTCACACACATCAACCCACTCACACGCATTCACCCACTCACACACATCCACCCACTCACACACATTCACGCATCCACCCACTCACACGCATCCACCCACTCACACGCATCCACCCACTCACACGCATTCACCCACTCACACGTATCCACCCACTCACACGCATCCACCCACTTACACACATTCACCCACTCACATGCATCCACCCACTCACTCACACACATTCATCCACTCACACGCATCAACCCACTCATACACATTCATCCACTCCCATCATTCATCCACTCCCACACATTCACCCACTCACACGCATCCACCCACTCACACACATCCACCCACTCATACGCATCCACCCACTCACACACATCCACCCACTCACACGCATCCACCCACTCACACGCATCCACCCACTCACACTGCATCCACCCACTCACACACATCACCCACTCACACACATCACGCATCACCCACTCACACGCATCCACCCACTCACACGCATCAACCCACTCACACGCATTCACCCACTCACACACATCCACCCACTCCCACCATCACCGCATCACACACAGCTCACCCACACACACTCCTCCACCCACTCCCACATAGTATATTTTGTGTGCATTTATTCCCCCTGTTTCAACTGTTGCACCTTAATTTCCCTCGGGATAAATAAAGTTATCTTGAATCGAGAGTCAATCCACCCACTCACACGCATTCACCCACTCACACGCATCCACCCACTCACACACATCCACCCACTCACACGCATCCACCCACTCACACACATCCACCCACTCACACGCATCCACCCACTCACACGCATCCACCCACTCACACGCATCCACCCACTCACACGCATCCACCCACTCACACACATCAACCCACTCACACGCATCCACCCACTTACACACATTCACCCACTCACACACATCCACCCACTCACACGCATCAACCCACTCACACGCATTCACCCACTCACACACATCACCCACTCACACGCATTCACCCACTCACACACATCCACCCACTCACACACATTCACGCATCCACCCACTCACACACATCCACCCACTCACACGCATCCACCCACTCACACGCATTCACCCACTCACACGCATCCACCCACTCACACGCATCCACCCACTCACACACATCAACCACTCACACGCATTCACCCACTCACACGCATTCACCCACTCACACGCATCCACCCACTCACACGCATCCACCCACTCACACACATCAACCCACTCACACGCATTCACCCACTCACACACATCCACCCACTCACACACATTCACGCATCCACCCACTCACACGCATCCACCCACTCACACGCATCCACCCACTCACACGCATTCACCCACTCACACGCATCCACCCACTCACACGCATCCACCCACTCACACACATCACCCACTCACACGCATTCACCCACTCACACGCATCCACCCACTCACACGCATCCACCCACTCACACGCATTCACCCACTCACACGCATCCACCCACTCACACGCATCCACCCACTCACACACATCAACCCACTCACACGCATTCACCCACTCACACGCATTCACCCACTCACACGCATCCACCCACTCACACGCATCCACCCACTCACACACATCAACCCACTCACACGCATTCACCCACTCACACACATCCACCCACTCACACACACGCATCCACCCACTCACACGCATCCACCCACTCACACGCATCCACCCACTCACACGCATTCACCCACTCACACGCATCCACCCACTCACACGCATCCACCCACTTACACACATTCACCCACTCACATGCATCCACCACTCACTCACACACATTCATCCACTCACACGCATCAACCCACTCATACACATTCATCCACTCCCATCATTCATCCACTCCCACACATTCACCCACTCACACGCATCCACCCACTCACACACATCCACCCACTCACACGCATCCACCCACTCACACACATCCACCCACTCACACACATCCACCCACTCACACGCATCAACCCACTCACACACATTCACCCACTCACACACATCACCCACTCACACACATCACCCACTCACACGCATCAACCCACTCACACGCATTCACCCACTCACACACATCCACCCACTCACACGCATCCACCCACTCACACACATCCACCCACTCACACGCATCCACCCACTCACACACATCCACCCACTCACACGCATCCACCCACTCACACGCATCCACTCACACATTCACCCACTCACACACATCCACCCACTCACACGCATCACCCACTCACACGCATCCACCCACTCACACGCATCCACCCACTCACACACATCCACCCACTCACACACATCCACCCACTCACACGCATCCACCCACTCACACACATCCACCCACTCACACGCATCCACCCACTCACACGCATCCACCCACTCACACGCATCCACCCACTCACACGCATCCACCCACTCACACGCATCCACCCACTCACACACATCAACCCACTCACACGCATCCACCCACTTACACACATTCACCCACTCACACACATCCACCCACTCACACGCATCAACCCACTCACACGCATTCACCCACTCACACACATCAACCCACTCACACGCATTCACCCGCTCACACACATCCACCCACTCACACACATTCACGCATCCACCCACTCACACACATCCACCCACTCACACGCATCCACCCACTCACACGCATTCACCCACTCACACGCATCCACCCACTCACACGCATCCACCCACTCACACACATCAACCCACTCACACGCATTCACCCACTCACACGCATTCACCCACTCACACGCATCCACCCACTCACACGCATCCACCCACTCACACACATCAACCCACTCACACGCATTCACCCACTCACACACATCCACCCACTCACACACATTCACGCATCCACCCACTCACACGCATCCACCCACTCACACGCATCCACCCACTCACACGACATTCACCCACTCACACGCATACACCCACTCACACGCATCCACCCACTTACACACATTCACCCACTCACATGCATCCACCCACTCACACACACCCACCCACTCACTCACACACATTCATCCACTCACACGCATCAACCCACTCATACACATTCATCCACTCCCATTCATTCATCCACTCCCACACATTCACCCACTCACACGCATCCACCCACTCACACACATCCACCCACTCACACGCATCCACCCACTCACACACATCCACCCACTCACACACATCCACCCACTCACACGCATCAACCCACTCACACGCATTCACCCACTCACACACATCCACCCACTCACACACATCAACCCACTCACACGCATCAACCCACTCACACGCATTCACCCACTCACACACATCCACCCACTCACACACATCCACCCACTCACACACATCCACCCACTCACACGCATCCACCCACTCACACACATCCACCCACTCACACGCATCCACCCACTCACACGCATCCACCCACTTACACGCATCCACCCACTCACACACATCCACCCACTCACACGCATCCACCCACTCACACGCATCCACCCACTCACACGCATCCACCCACTCACACGCATCCACCCACTCACACGCATCCACCCACTCACACACATCAACCCACTCACACGCATCCACCCACTTACACACATTCACCCACTCACACACATCCACCCACTCACACGCATCAACCCACTCACACGCATTCACCCACTCACACACATCAACCCACTCACACGCATTCACCCGCTCACACACATCCACCCACTCACACACATTCACGCATCCACCCACTCACACACATCCACCCACTCACACGCATCCACCCACTCACACGCATTCACCCACTCACACGCATCCACCCACTCACACGCATCCACCCACTCACACACATCAACCCACTCACACGCATTCACCCACTCACACGCATTCACCCACTCACACGCATCCACCCACTCACACGCATCCACCCACTCACACACATCAACCCACTCACACGCATTCACCCACTCACACACATCCACCCACTCACACACATTCACGCATCCACCCACTCACACGCATCCACCCACTCACACACATTCACCCACTCACACGCATACACCCACTCACACGCATCCACCCACTTACACACATTCACCCACTCACATGCATCCACCCACTCACACACACCCACCCACTCACTCACACACATTCATCCACTCACACGCATCAACCCACTCATACACATTCATCCACTCCCATTCATTCATCCACTCCCACACATTCACCCACTCACACGCATCCACCCACTCACACACATCCACCCACTCACACGCATCCACCCACTCACACACATCCACCCACTCACACACATCCACCCACTCACACGCATCAACCCACTCACACGCATTCACCCACTCACACACATCCACCCACTCACACACATCAACCCACTCACACGCATCAACCCACTCACACGCATTCACCCACTCACACACATCCACCCACTCACACACATCCACCCACTCACACACATCCACCCACTCACACGCATCCACCCACTCACACACATCCACCCACTCACACGCATCCACCCACTCACACGCATCCACCCACTTACACACATTCACCCACTCACAAACATCCACCCACTCACACGCATCAACCCACTCACACGCATTCACCCACTCACACACATCCACCCACTCACACACATCCACCCACTCACACACATCCACCCACTCACACGCATCCACCCACTCACACGCATCCACCCACTCACACGCATCCACCCACTCACACGCATCCACCCACTCACACACATCCACCCACTCACACGCATCCACCCACTCACACACATCCACCCACTCACACACATTCACCCACTCACACACATCCACCCACTCACACGCATCAACCCACTCACACGCATTCACCCACTCACACACATCCACCCACTCACACACATCCACCCACTCACACGCATCCACCCACTCACACACATCCACCCACTCACACGCATCCACCCACTCACACGCATCCACCCACTCACACGCATTCACCCACTCACACGCATCCACCCACTCACACGCATCCACCCACTCACACGCATCCACCCACTCACACGCATCCACCCACTCACACGCATCCACCCACTCACACGCATCCACCCACTCACACGCATCCACCCACTCACACGCATTCACCCACTCACACGCATCCACCCACTCACACGCATCCACCCACTCACACGCATCCACCCACTCACACACATCCACCCACTCACACGCATCCACCCACTCACACGCATCCACCCACTTACACACATTCACCCACTCACACACATCCACCCACTCACACGCATCAACCCACTCACACGCATTCACCCACTCACACACATCCACCCACTCACACACATCCACCCACTCACACACATCCACCCACTCACACGCATCCACCCACTCACACACATCCACCCACTCACACACATCCACCCACTCACACGCATCCACCCACTCACACGCATCCACCCACTCACACGCATCCACCCACTCACACGCATTCACCCACTCACACGCATCCACCCACTCACACGCATCCACCCACTCACACGCATCACCCACTCACACGCATCCACCCACTCACACGCATCCACCCACTCACACGCATCCACCCACTCACACGCATCCACCCACTCACACGCATCCACCCACTCACACGCATCACCCACTCACACGCATCCACCCACTCACACGCATCAACCCACTCACACGCATTCACCCACTCACACACATCAACCCACTCACACGCATTCACCCGCTCACACACATCCACCCACTCACACGCATCCACCCACTCACACACATCAACCCACTCACACGCATCCACCCACTCACACACATTCACCCACTCACACACATCCACCCACTCACACGCATCAACCCACTCACACGCATTCACCCACTCACACACATCAACCCACTCACACGCATTCACCCGCTCACACACATCCACCCACTCACACACATTCACGCATCCACCCACTCACACACATCCACCCACTCACACGCATCCACCCACTCACACGCATTCACCCACTCACACGCATCCACCCACTCACACGCATCCACCCACTCACACACATCAACCCACTCACACGCATTCACCCACTCACACGCATTCACCCACTCACACGCATCCACCCACTCACACGCATCCACCCACTCACACACATCAACCCACTCACACGCATTCACCCACTCACACACATCCACCCACTCACACACATTCACGCATCCACCCACTCACACGCATCCACCCACTCACACGCATCCACCCACTCACACGCATTCACCCACTCACACGCATACACCCACTCACACGCATCCACCCACTTACACACATTCACCCACTCACACGCATCCACCCACTCACACACACCCACCCACTCACTCACACACATTCATCCACTCACACGCATCAACCCACTCATACACATTCATCCACTCCCATCATTCATCCACTCCCACACATTCACCCACTCACACGCATCCACCCACTCACACACATCCACCCACTCACACGCATCCACCCACTCACACACATCCACCCACTCACACACATCCACCCACTCACACGCATCAACCCACTCACACGCATTCACCCACTCACACACATCCACCCACTCACACACATCAACCCACTCACACGCATCAACCCACTCACACGCATTCACCCACTCACACACATCCACCCACTCACACACATCCACCCACTCACACACATCCACCCACTCACACGCATCCACCCACTCACACACATCCACCCACTCACACGCATCCACCCACTCACACGCATCCACCCACTCACACACATTCACCCACTCACACGCATCCACCCACTCACACGCATTCACCCACTCACACACATCAACCCACTCACACGCATTCACCCACTCACACACATCCACCCACTCACACACATCAACCCACTCACACGCATCCACCCACTCACACGCATTCACCCACTCACACACATCAACCCACTCACACGCATTCACCCACTCACACACATCCACCCACTCACACACATCAACCCACTCACACGCATTCACCCACTCACACACATCAACCCACTCACACGCATTCACCCACTCACACACATCCACCCACTCACACGCATCAACCCACTCACACGCATTCACCCACTCACACACATCCACCCACTCACACGCATTCACCCACTCACACACATCCACCCACTCACACACATTCACGCATCCAGCCACTCACACACATCCACCCACTCACACGCATCCACCCACTCACACGCATTCACCCACTCACACGCATCCACCCACTCACACGCATCCACCCACTCACACACATCAACCCACTCACACGCATTCACCCACTCACACACATCCACCCACTCACACACATTCACGCATCGACCCACTCACACGCATCCACCCACTCACACGCATCCACCCACTCACACGCATTCACCCACTCACACGCATCCACCCACTCACACGCATCCACCCACTTACACACATTCACCCACTCACACACATCCACCCACTCACACGCATCAACCCACTCACACGCATTCACCCACTCACACACATCAACCCACTCACACGCATTCACCCGCTCACACACATCCACCCACTCACACACATTCACGCATCCACCCACTCACACACATCCACCCACTCACACGCATCCACCCACTCACACGCATTCACCCACTCACACGCATCCACCCACTCACACGCATCCACCCACTCACACACATCAACCCACTCACACGCATTCACCCACTCACACGCATTCACCCACTCACACGCATCCACCCACTCACACGCATCCACCCACTCACACACATCAACCCACTCACACGCATTCACCCACTCACACACATCCACCCACTCACACACATTCACGCATCCACCCACTCACACGCATCCACCCACTCACACGCATCCACCCACTCACAGACATTCACCCACTCACACGCATACACCCACTCACACGCATCCACCCACTTACACACATTCACCCACTCACATGCATCCACCCACTCACACACACCCACCCACTCACTCACACACATTCATCCACTCACACGCATCAACCCACTCATACACATTCATCCACTCCCATTCATTCATCCACTCCCACACATTCACCCACTCACACGCATCCACCCACTCACACACATCCACCCACTCACACGCATCCACCCACTCACACACATCCACCCACTCACACACATCCACCCACTCACACGCATCAACCCACTCACACGCATTCACCCACTCACACACATCCACCCACTCACACACATCAACCCACTCACACGCATCAACCCACTCACACGCATTCACCCACTCACACACATCCACCCACTCACACACATCCACCCACTCACACACATCCACCCACTCACACGCATCCACCCACTCACACACATCCACCCACTCACACGCATCCACCCACTCACACGCATCCACCCACTTACACGCATCCACCCACTCACACACATCCACCCACTCACACGCATCCACCCACTCACACGCATCCACCCACTCACACGCATCCACCCACTCACACGCATCCACCCACTCACACGCATCCACCCACTCACACACATCAACCCACTCACACGCATCCACCCACTTACACACATTCACCCACTCACACACATCCACCCACTCACACGCATCAACCCACTCACACGCATTCACCCACTCACACACATCAACCCACTCACACGCATTCACCCACTCACACACATCCACCCACTCACACACATTCACGCATCCACCCACTCACACACATCCACCCACTCACACGCATCCACCCACTCACACGCATTCACCCACTCACACGCATCCACCCACTCACACGCATCCACCCACTCACACACATCAACCCACTCACACGCATTCACCCACTCACACGCATTCACCCACTCACACGCATCCACCCACTCACACGCATCCACCCACTCACACACATCACCCACTCACACGCATTCACCCACTCACACACATCCACCCACTCACACATCACGCATCCACCCACTCACACGCATCCACCCACTCACACACATTCACCCACTCACACGCATACACCCACTCACACGCATCCACCCACTTACACACATTCACCCACTCACACGCATCCACCCACTCACACACACCCACCCACTCACTCACACACATTCATCCACTCACACGCATCAACCCACTCATACACATTCATCCACTCCCATCATTCATCCACTCCCACACATTCACCCACTCACACGCATCCACCCACTCACACACATCCACCCACTCACACGCATCCACCCACTCACACACATCCACCCACTCACACACATCCACCCACTCACACGCATCAACCCACTCACACGCATTCACCCACTCACACACATCCACCCACTCACACACATCAACCCACTCACACGCATCAACCCACTCACACGCATTCACCCACTCACACACATCCACCCACTCACACACATCCACCCACTCACACACATCCACCCACTCACACGCATCCACCCACTCACACACATCCACCCACTCACACGCATCCACCCACTCACACGCATCCACCCACTTACACACATTCACCCACTCACAACATCCACCCACTCACACGCATCAACCCACTCACACGCATTCACCCACTCACACACATCCACCCACTCACACACATCCACCCACTCACACACATCCACCCACTCACACGCATCCACCCACTCACACGCATCCACCCACTCACACGCATCCACCCACTCACACGCATCCACCCACTCACACACATCCACCCACTCACACGCATCCACCCACTCACACACATCCACCCACTCACACACATTCACCCACTCACACACATCCACCCACTCACACGCATCAACCCACTCACACGCATTCACCCACTCACACACATCCACCCACTCACACACATCCACCCACTCACACGCATCCACCCACTCACACACATCCACCCACTCACACGCATCCACCCACTCACACGCATCCACCCACTCACACGCATCCACCCACTCACACGCATCCACCCACTCACACGCATCCACCCACTCACACGCATCCACCCACTCACACGCATCCACCCACTCACACGCATCCACCCACTCACACGCATCCACCCACTCACACGCATTCACCCACTCACACGCATCCACCCACTCACACGCATCCACCCACTCACACGCATCCACCCACTCACACACATCCACCCACTCACACGCATCCACCCACTCACACGCATCCACCCACTCACACACATTCACCCACTCACACACATCCACCCACTCACACGCATCAACCCACTCACACGCATTCACCCACTCACACACATCCACCCACTCACACACATCCACCCACTCACACACATCCACCCACTCACACGCATCCACCCACTCACACACATCCACCCACTCACACACATCCACCCACTCACACGCATCCACCCACTCACACGCATCCACCCACTCACACGCATCCACCCACTCACGCGCATTCACCCACTCACACGCATCCACCCACTCACACGCATCCACCCACTCACACGCATCCACCCACTCACACGCATCCACCCACTCACACGCATCCACCCACTCACACGCATCCACCCACTCACACGCATCCACCCACTCACACGCATCCACCCACTCACACGCATTCACCCACTCACACGCATCCACCCACTCACACGCATCAACCCACTCACACGCATTCACCCACTCACACACATCAACCCACTCACACGCATTCACCCGCTCACACACATCCACCCACTCACACGCATCCACCCACTCACACACATCAACCCACTCACACGCATCCACCCACTTACACACATTCACCCACTCAAACACATCCACCCACTCACACGCATCAACCCACTCACACGCATTCACCCACTCACACACATCAACCCACTCACACGCATTCACCCGCTCACACACATCCACCCACTCACACACATTCACGCATCCACCCACTCACACACATCCACCCACTCACACGCATCCACCCACTCACACGCATTCACCCACTCACACGCATCCACCCACTCACACGCATCCACCCACTCACACACATCAACCCACTCACACGCATTCACCCACTCACACGCATTCACCCACTCACACGCATCCACCCACTCACACGCATCCACCCACTCACACACATCAACCCACTCACACGCATTCACCCACTCACACACATCCACCCACTCACACACATTCACGCATCCACCCACTCACACGCATCCACCCACTCACACGCATCCACCCACTCACACGCATTCACCCACTCACACGCATACACCCACTCACACGCATCCACCCACTTACACACATTCACCCACTCACATGCATCCACCCACTCACACACACCCACCCACTCACTCACACACATTCATCCACTCACACGCATCAACCCACTCATACACATTCATCCACTCCCATTCATTCATCCACTCCCACACATTCACCCACTCACACGCATCCACCCACTCACACACATCCACCCACTCACACGCATCCACCCACTCACACACATCCACCCACTCACACACATCCACCCACTCACACGCATCAACCCACTCACACGCATTCACCCACTCACACACATCCACCCACTCACACACATCAACCCACTCACACGCATCAACCCACTCACACGCATTCACCCACTCACACACATCCACCCACTCACACACATCCACCCACTCACACACATCCACCCACTCACACGCATCCACCCACTCACACACATCCACCCACTCACACGCATCCACCCACTCACACGCATCCACCCACTCACACACATTCACCCACTCACACGCATCCACCCACTCACACGCATTCACCCACTCACACACATCAACCCACTCACACGCATTCACCCACTCACACACATCCACCCACTCACACACATCAACCCACTCACACGCATCCACCCACTCACACGCATTCACCCACTCACACACATCAACCCACTCACACGCATTCACCCACTCACACACATCCACCCACTCACACACATCAACCCACTCACACGCATTCACCCACTCACACACATCACCCACTCACACGCATTCACCCACTCACACACATCCACCCACTCACACGCATCAACCCACTCACACGCATTCACCCACTCACACACATCCACCCACTCACACGCATTCACCCACTCACACACATCCACCCACTCACACACATTCACGCATCCACCACTCACACACATCCACCCACTCACACGCATCCACCCACTCACACGCATTCACCCACTCACACGCATCCACCCACTCACACGCATCCACCCACTCACACACATCAACCCACTCACACGCATTCACCCACTCACACACATCCACCCACTCACACACATCACGCATCGACCCACTCACACGCATCCACCCACTCACACGCATCCAGCCACTCACACGCATTCACCCACTCACACGCATCCACCCACTCACACGCATCCACCCACTTACACACATTCACCCACTCACACACATCCACCCACTCACACGCATCAACCCACTCACACGCATTCACCCACTCACACACATCAACCCACTCACACGCATTCACCCGCTCACACACATCCACCCACTCACACACATTCACGCATCCACCCACTCACACACATCCACCCACTCACACGCATCCACCCACTCACACGCATTCACCCACTCACACGCATCCACCCACTCACACGCATCCACCCACTCACACACATCAACCCACTCACACGCATTCACCCACTCACACGCATTCACCCACTCACACGCATCCACCCACTCACACGCATCCACCCACTCACACACATCAACCCACTCACACGCATTCACCCACTCACACACATCCACCCACTCACACACATTCACGCATCCACCCACTCACACGCATCCACCCACTCACACGCATCCACCCACTCACACGACATTCACCCACTCACACGCATACACCCACTCACACGCATCCACCCACTTACACACATTCACCCACTCACATGCATCCACCCACTCACACACACCCACCCACTCACTCACACACATTCATCCACTCACACGCATCAACCCACTCATACACATTCATCCACTCCCATTCATTCATCCACTCCCACACATTCACCCACTCACACGCATCCACCCACTCACACACATCCACCCACTCACACGCATCCACCCACTCACACACATCCACCCACTCACACACATCCACCCACTCACACGCATCAACCCACTCACACGCATTCACCCACTCACACACATCCACCCACTCACACACATCAACCCACTCACACGCATCAACCCACTCACACGCATTCACCCACTCACACACATCCACCCACTCACACACATCCACCCACTCACACACATCCACCCACTCACACGCATCCACCCACTCACACACATCCACCCACTCACACGCATCCACCCACTCACACGCATCCACCCACTTACACGCATCCACCCACTCACACACATCCACCCACTCACACGCATCCACCCACTCACACGCATCCACCCACTCACACGCATCCACCCACTCACACGCATCCACCCACTCACACGCATCCACCCACTCACACACATCAACCCACTCACACGCATCCACCCACTCACACACATTCACCCACTCACACACATCCACCCACTCACACGCATCAACCCACTCACACGCATTCACCCACTCACACACATCAACCCACTCACACGCATTCACCCACTCACACACATCCACCCACTCACACACATTCACGCATCCACCCACTCACACACATCCACCCACTCACACGCATCCACCCACTCACACGCATTCACCCACTCACACGCATCCACCCACTCACACGCATCCACCCACTCACACACATCAACCCACTCACACGCATTCACCCACTCACACGCATCACCCACTCACACGCATCCACCCACTCACACGCATCCACCCACTCACACACATCAACCCACTCACACGCATTCACCCACTCACACACATCCACCCACTCACACACATTCACGCATCCACCCACTCACACGCATCCACCCACTCACACGCATCCACCCACTCACACACATTCACCCACTCACACGCATACACCCACTCACACGCATCCACCCACTTACACACATTCACCCACTCACATGCATCCACCCACTCACACACATCCACCCACTCACTCACACACATTCATCCACTCACACGCATCAACCCACTCATACACATTCATCCACTCCCATTCATTCATCCACTCCCACACATTCACCCACTCACACGCATCCACCCACTCACACACATCCACCCACTCACACGCATCCACCCACTCACACACATCCACCCACTCACACACATCCACCCACTCACACGCATCAACCCACTCACACGCATTCACCCACTCACACACATCCACCCACTCACACACATCAACCCACTCACACGCATCAACCCACTCACACGCATTCACCCACTCACACACATCCACCCACTCACACACATCCACCCACTCACACACATCCACCCACTCACACGCATCCACCCACTCACACACATCCACCCACTCACACGCATCCACCCACTCACACGCATCCACCCACTTACACACATTCACCCACTCACACACATCCACCCACTCACACGCATCAACCCACTCACACGCATTCACCCACTCACACACATCCACCCACTCACACACATCCACCCACTCACACACATCCACCCACTCACACGCATCCACCCACTCACACGCATCCACCCACTCACACGCATCCACCCACTCACACGCATCCACCCACTCACACACATCCACCCACTCACACGCATCCACCCACTCACACACATCCACCCACTCACACACATTCACCCACTCACACACATCCACCCACTCACACGCATCAACCCACTCACACGCATTCACCCACTCACACACATCCACCCACTCACACACATCCACCCACTCACACGCATCCACCCACTCACACACATCCACCCACTCACACGCATCCACCCACTCACACGCATCCACCCACTCACACGCATTCACCCACTCACACGCATCCACCCACTCACACGCATCCACCCACTCACACGCATCCACCCACTCACACGCATCCACCCACTCACACGCATCCACCCACTCACACGCATCCACCCACTCACACGCATCCACCCACTCACACGCATTCACCCACTCACACGCATCCACCCACTCACACGCATCCACCCACTCACACGCATCCACCCACTCACACACATCCACCCACTCACACGCATCCACCCACTCACACACATCCACCCACTTACACACATTCACCCACTCACACACATCCACCCACTCACACGCATCAACCCACTCACACGCATTCACCCACTCACACACATCCACCCACTCACACACATCCACCCACTCACACACATCCACCCACTCACACGCATCCACCCACTCACACACATCCACCCACTCACACACATCCACCCACTCACACGCATCCACCCACTCACACGCATCCACCCACTCACACGCATCCACCCACTCACACGCATTCACCCACTCACACGCATCCACCCACTCACACGCATCCACCCACTCACACGCATCCACCCACTCACACGCATCCACCCACTCACACGCATCCACCCACTCACACGCATCCACCCACTCACACGCATCCACCCACTCACACGCATTCACCCACTCACACGCATCCACCCACTCACACGCATCAACCCACTCACACGCATTCACCCACTCACACACATCAACCCACTCACACGCATTCACCCACTCACACACATCCACCCACTCACACGCATCCACCCACTCACACACATCAACCCACTCACACGCATCCACCCACTTACACACATTCACCCACTCACACACATCCACCCACTCACACGCATCAACCCACTCACACGCATTCACCCACTCACACACATCAACCCACTCACACGCATTCACCCGCTCACACACATCCACCCACTCACACACATTCACGCATCCACCCACTCACACACATCCACCCACTCACACGCATCCACCCACTCACACGCATTCACCCACTCACACGCATCCACCCACTCACACGCATCCACCCACTCACACACATCAACCCACTCACACGCATTCACCCACTCACACGCATTCACCCACTCACACGCATCCACCCACTCACACGCATCCACCCACTCACACACATCAACCCACTCACACGCATTCACCCACTCACACACATCCACCCACTCACACACATTCACGCATCCACCCACTCACACGCATCCACCCACTCACACGCATCCACCCACTCACACGCATTCACCCACTCACACGCATACACCCACTCACACGCATCCACCCACTTACACACATTCACCCACTCACATGCATCCACCCACTCACACACACCCACCCACTCACTCACACACATTCATCCACTCACACGCATCAACCCACTCATACACATTCATCCACTCCCATTCATTCATCCACTCCCACACATTCACCCACTCACACGCATCCACCCACTCACACACATCCACCCACTCACACGCATCCACCCACTCACACACATCCACCCACTCACACACATCCACCCACTCACACGCATCAACCCACTCACACGCATTCACCCACTCACACACATCCACCCACTCACACACATCAACCCACTCACACGCATCAACCCACTCACACGCATTCACCCACTCACACACATCCACCCACTCACACACATCCACCCACTCACACACATCCACCCACTCACACGCATCCACCCACTCACACACATCCACCCACTCACACGCATCCACCCACTCACACGCATCCACCCACTCACACACATTCACCCACTCACACGCATCCACCCACTCACACGCATTCACCCACTCACACACATCAACCCACTCACACGCATTCACCCACTCACACACATCCACCCACTCACACACATCAACCCACTCACACGCATCCACCCACTCACACGCATTCACCCACTCACACACATCAACCCACTCACACGCATTCACCCACTCACACACATCACCCACTCACACACATCAACCCACTCACACGCATTCACCCACTCACACACATCAACCCACTCACACGCATTCACCCACTCACACACATCCACCCACTCACACGCATCACCCACTCACACGCATTCACCCACTCACACACATCCACCCACTCACACGCATTCACCCACTCACACACATCCACCCACTCACACACATTCACGCATCCACCCACTCACACACATCCACCCACTCACACGCATCCACCCACTCACACGCATTCACCCACTCACACGCATCCACCCACTCACACGCATCCACCCACTCACACACATCAACCCACTCACACGCATTCACCCACTCACACACATCCACCCACTCACACACATTCACGCATCGACCCACTCACAC